>QZGG01003570.1:0-22417 GCA_006409495.1 Sedum album | reverse complement strand
ACTGGGACTATAATTTACATTAACATGACTTGGTCAACATATGAGAAATGAGAACATGGTGGATATTAATCGCAGTATCTCACATGGCAACCTTTAAAAGCTTGAAAACCCCATTCGTTCAATGTAGTTTATAAAAAGTCATTGCAAAATCTAAGAAGGTTCCAATGGCTATATATTCTTTTATGTCGCAAGTCACAACCAATATGATAAACTCAATCAACACCACGAGCAAGCACAATTGAAAACAAAACCTGAAATAAAACAGAAACATCTAGTAACATTTTAGAGATAATAAGCAACCTCTTTTTGAATGATCCGTTACTGAAGGCCCAATCAACGTGAATTATTTGTGTCAAGAGCTCAGATCCATCCATTGTGGATATTGCAGCTTCTGCTTCCTCAAAGTTCTTATACTCTATTAAGGCATAACCCTACGAAGTGAAAGCATTCAGAAAATAGTATGCACAATTGCACATTGATTGTTGCAGACATACATAAACAATATAGAAAGAGTGATAGTGGTCATATTAAAAAAGAGTGGAAGTCCATCCTTCCACAAAGTGGAAACTGAGTTACGCTATAATCATTTTATTAATTCTTGTAATGACAGTTACGATTAATTAGGTCCAGTTCATACAATAGAATCATGCTGTTAATTTCCATTAAACTAAATATACGACATGCTTCATCAAGGGTTGGAAAACCAACAAAACAAATGATTTTTTAAGTGATTTCAAAAGAAACATAAAACTTTAGATCATTTGCTTGCTTATATTGGTTTTCAATTGCCGCATGAAGCAAGGCATAAATATTTTTCTTGGTTAGGCATTTTTCTTTGTAAGACAAATGAAAGCTGTGATGTGCAGTCGTGCACTGCTAAGATGTACGGTAGTTTACCTTGACAAAACCAGTGCGGCGGTCAAGATTCAAATGCAAATTCTTCACTTCTCCAAACTCGCCAAATGCATTCTGCAAATCATCTTCCTGGGCTTCTTCATGCACCCCAGTGATCAGAATAATCCATCCTTCAATAGCTACATGTGCACAAAATCATTAAAGACAAACGGCAACATAACAATGCCAAAAAGGCAGAAAATGCACAAGTAATACAAAATTCCTGCTAAAAACGAATTTCTCCAAATCAAGAATCTGCAAAAACTATTCAAAACAAACTCATAATTAGGTCAAACTCACATCTCAGAGGACCAGGTCCACCATGTATATCAAGAGTATCAAAATCCCGACCAGTCAACCTACTCCTCTCTCCTTCCTCACGGAATCCTCTTCCCTTAGTCTTCTTAGTTCCATCAGCAAATAAAGAACTCGCAGCAGCTCCACCAGTTATAGTCGACATTATTCTCGGCTTCTGAGTTGCGAAAGCGTCGACTTCACCGGCCGCTTCATCGTCCATCAGATCGTCCTCTTCCGCCTCGAAATCCAGCGTCTCGGCATCTGCAGTCGTCATCGTCGAATCAAATCGCTCTGGTCTTGCTTCTCTCAATCTTCTTCTAGGGCACAAATGAATGGGGTTTACCAATTGGTGGAGCTCCTCGTTGATGTTCTTCAGTTAGATCCGACCCGTTTTGGTTGCCGTAGTTGGGTCAATTAATTTACAACCCGATCCGACTTATTTATTTATTCAAGATTTATTTTTAATGTAACTTTCAAAAATGTTGTTGCAAGAACTGTGTTCGTAAACTCTGGTTCCTCTCCTGAAGCACAGTCCCAAATGCCCTCGTCTTCATCTTTCTTTACTAATCAATAACAGGGCATTTCGAGCGGCGAGCGCAACAGCCTGTCTTTCATTAGTTGTGCTTTATTAGAATGTTACACATTCACTTCTCTTGTTATATGAATGAAGGTACCAATTTCACAACAAAAAGATTTCAAATTGCCGTATCTGATTTGAGATAATCCAACATCCTTGAGGGAGTGTCACTTTTCTTCAGCTGCTATAGACAATGTAGGTAATTGACTGTAAAATACATATATTTACACTAAACAAGGATACAGTTTCTGTTTTTTAGATTCATGCATGTGGATCCAGTATCCAAGCAAAGAGGCACGACCACGCTGCTAGAGCCAATATGCTATGAATGAGCCACCCATATGTTGTTCCTTGGTTCACTTTAAGTCTTGAGAAGAGGTATAAGTTTTGGTTTTGAAGGCATTCCAGCCTCTCCAGTTCATACTCCCCAACCATCCAAATGCTATCAATGGTTGTCCAGCCTGCATACCAATCAGCTGTTTTCTGTAAGGAATCAAGATATTCCTGAGGCCTGGAAATAGAAAAATCCCATGGTTAAGTATACATACAAATTGCAGAATTATAAAACAATTAATATATAAAAAGTGGACAAACCTGTGATACACATGGTCTTATATACAAAGGCGACATGAGCGTCACCTTTCATGCTCATATTAGGCCTCTCCAAACAATCCAGGAATGCCAGATCAGCTTTAAGAAGCTCGGCTTGATCATGGGAATCATATCCCATGTCATGGCAGTAGCAGCAGAAGTCCAACCAATCAATTGGCCGTTTGTCCCATAGTAGTGATCCACCATCTTTCCCACTAGACCAGTTTGGGCCACAGTAGTGCCCGTACCTAGGGAAAAACTGCGACAGGAAGGCTCTTGCACCAGTGTGCCATGGGACTTTTGAGACATAAGGTCTGAAGCGCAGACGGCGGGTTGCCTCAAGGCGAGAATCAACGGTTTGCGGTTGCCGAGCATGTTTTGTCAGCTTTCGGTTTATAGTGGGAGGAGTCTGAGTTTTCTCATTACTTTTCCAATTCCATGGAACAAGAGAACAAAGTGAGCATCCCAGCCATTTTATTCCAAAAAAGTCACCTTGTCTAACTTGCTCGTCCATTAGTATATTTCCAATCTTCTTCCTGTTATCACTGTCCTTGTTTACAAAGCCTTCAAAGGGGCGTAAGTTACTGAGAAACTCAAAGTGCATGGTCAAGAAAAATAATTATAAATCACCGAGAGATCTTGACAAGGCTGTGTATCACACATCCACATTAACCCTGGACAGAATAATAGAGTTAGCTCCTTTTGTATCAACAGCCATCACACAACACACTGGACTTCCAATAACACATTCAACTGCTTTTACAAATATCTTTCATAGAATGAATTGACAAGCACTTGGAGACGTCACACACACCTCAGCTTAAACCAAAAATATCCAGCTTATAATGCTTAGAAAACTAATTTTTGCACCCTCGATAATCCCTAATACATCCACATAAATTATATTGCTGATCCATATCCATGAAACCACTCAAAATAAAAAACATTCAAGTATGCCATCTTATATGTCATAGCAACTTACACTACCATTCCAATTTTATTAAAACACAACCAGTGATTCAAACAATAAGTGAAGCATTCACTCATTAGATCATGTAATCATAATCAAATCTGTAAATCACATTCAAGCCAGGACTTTAGACAATCCCGCACCTCTACAGCCGGTGACTATGAAAAATGAATTCACCACAGAACCAAGTATCCAAAATTTACAAATCTGCAACCGTATAGTTCCAACAGCAACAACACGCTCAATGAACAAATGATTACACTACGACTTAAATCTAACATTTCCAGATATAAACAAAAAGGAATTTCACAACCTGAATATAAAGCCTTGCAGATGCCAACCATCAAAACTATTCAGAGGCACAATCAACAAACCCTAGAAACCCTAAAATCTTGAAGGCGCCATCAAAACCTAATCGCTCAAACTCAATCCAACTATTCACAAATTCACACAACCAAGATAGAATATAAAGATACGCATTCACTGCAAAAGGATGTAAATCAACAACATAACTCAGCGATTAACACAACATCAACTGAAGTAGAAGATCTACGAAGTACGAACTCACCTTCTTGAAACCGTGGAAGAACGACTTACGGTGGAATTCGAAGAGAAGTTGAAAGTGTGTGGATTTGGTTAATAGGATTAAATCGAGAAATAATTGGGAAATGAATGTGAATGTTCTCGAAACCTTTGGAATATACCCTCTTTTGTTATCTTTTGTAAAGCAATGGCTTGTAAGACTCTGTTCTAAGACTATATTGTTAATTAATAATTCGTGTAAATATTCTGGCAGCATCATCAAATATTTAATACTATTGTCAACTATAGAAACGATTATAGTCAAATATTTCATGTGATCATTCTATATTAAAAGGATGTATGATTGAACACATGTCGTCGTGTAAGCAATTTGGCCTATGTGTCATTTTTTTATAATTTTGAATTCTTTTTCCCTTTTTTCTTATTCGCTGGCTTTTTTGAATAATAATATTTAATGGAAATCATTGAAATTAGAATCAAAATATTTAACATATGTAAAATACTTCGTGTAAATATTCTGGCAGCATCATCAAATATTTAATACTATTGTCAACTATAAAAACGATTATAATCAAATATTTAATACTATTGTCAACTATAGAAACGATTATAATCAAATATTTAATACTATTGTCAGCATAATCAAATATTTCATATAATAATATTTCATCAAATATTACATATTTTGGCAGCATGTGTCGAATACAGAATATTATAGATTCGAAAATATTTCATGATATCATTTAATGATTATATAGAAATACATTTCGTAAAATCCATCACCCCGTGCACAACGCGGGTCAATACCTAGTAATAATTTAAAAAAGAATAGTCAAATTCAATTGCATAAGGTTGTCGGTCTTATAAAAGTAGGGAATGTATTATGTAGATCAATTTTGGTGGACTCATTAACTCTTCTTGTACTCGTTGATTGTATTTTTCAATGCATCAGATTGCATCACGTCTTGTCACGTACAAAACATGTGCAATTCATATGTCTATTAATGTGTTGACACAATCTAATGCACTGAAAAAATACAATCAACAAATGCAAAAGGATTTATGAGTTCACCAAAATAGATGGATTCATATAATATAATTCCTACAAAAATATATATCTCTAGGTAAATTATGATTATGGAATGATTGCAATAATATTTCCTCAATAAAAGTATCAGTTAAAATGTAATGAAAGACAAGCGATATGATATTTACATTTTGATAAAATCAAAAAATATTTTCATGTTAAATTTATATTTTTTTTAAAAATTGCAATGCTGAATAATCAGGAACATGTTGATGCTGACAGCTTTCCCCTTCTCAGTAAGCATAAATTTAAAGAACGCTCATAGGGACAAATTGCAATTCATGTTGAACTTGTTT
This sequence comes from Sedum album, assembly GCA_006409495.1. NCBI lineage: Eukaryota > Viridiplantae > Streptophyta > Magnoliopsida > Saxifragales > Crassulaceae > Sedum > Sedum album. The sequence continues at coordinate 17,162 of QZGG01003570.1, read as the reverse complement.
CGGTTTCTAGATCACCATTGGATCGAGAAATAGGAGGGCGAGGCTCCGCCGCTCCGGATACTTCTCTAGATGTACAATGCGGTGCAAGATGGACAATTAACAAATTTAAGAGATTTGCTCTTAGGGGCATCTGTATCTGTTCCCTTTCAGTCCGAAAATATAACTTTGTTAGAATACAACCCACGCTTAACTGCGGAGTTCTGATAAGATCCGGTGCATTAGTGCTGGTATCATTAGTGAGCTCTGTCTGGTTCAGGTTCATGTTGGTTGCTGGTCTTGTCCGTGTATGTTGATCTTTTTTTAGATAATAAATTCGCCTTTCTGCAAAGCAAAAAAGAATTCAACCCAATCCTGTACAGTTCCATAGTTAACTGCAGGGTGTTTATGCAGAGGAAGGAAATGTTCAAGGCCATATAACAGCGGCACCATCACACTGGCAGAGCTGAAATGAGACCTGGCCACGCAAAGAACAAAATTATCAGAACTTGAAGTAAAAAGTTAATGGAAGCTGCAAGTGTTTCATTTACCGAAAATATTTCATATAGAATTAGAAGAATATTTATATACCTAGTAGTTGATATTCATGTTTTGATAACTTTCCATTTCGCTAACAGGCTAATTCAGATGCAATGGGACTATAGACTAAGACGAGTTCATAACTGCAACAATGCACATAAACAGACTGGATACAGAAGAACATCTAAACACTGCATTCCAGTACTTTGATAAAGACAACAATGCAACCACAAATGCTACAAACCAACTCTTCTTGAAGTAGAGGCTTATAATGTAGCAACTCTTATTAAACCAAGGGCTTGCTTGAGCAGAGGTTTGAATTTGGAATTTTGGATACCGTCACCTGAGTATCCTTTCGGCTCTATACTACTATCAATAAATAGTAAGTAGTTAATTAATTCCCTTTGTAAACTTTTCTTATTGATTTCTGTTTCTCATTTTCCAACTTCAGGATGAACAAATAAACCACGACGAGTTTGTAACAACAATGAGAAAGGCAACACGATTAACAACCCAGATGTAAACGTTTGACATGAATGAATAATTGTCTACAAGTCTGAAATGTTAAGTAGAACGAAAAGTAGACATATATGTGTATGTTGTAACTTACATAGATTTCACAAAATATGAATGAAAAATCGCAACTTGCTTTACAAAAAAAGGTGCTTTAAAGTTTTAAATATACAAGTGATAATAGCACAATCAGCAAATGCCTTAATTACGGACTGTACCTCTCGTACCTGTAATTAGCCTCAAGAGGTGGATGATCCTTAGTGTGGCTCGTACAGCCCTACAATATGGCCAACAATGCATCGCATAGCTGCAACCTGAAAGAAGTAAACAGAAATTCGGCAGAGAATATTTTTACCGGAAGTTAGGACTTAGGAGTGTGGCCTATTACAGATTGCTGTGGTAATTACCTTGCCATGAATCTCATGTTTGATGGGCCCATCGAGTTCGGCTCTTAAAGCCATCAGCTTCGTCACTGTATTGTTGATGTCTGGTACTGTAAATAATAAAACAGAGGAATTCCCCTTTTGAATTCCCAAGTAGCTGAAAATAGCATTCATACACAAATAAGTGCAATTCTTGTGTCCATTTTGAAACCCGCTGATTCAAATGTAGTTTTACACAAACATGCATTGTATGAGAAAATCTGTTATAGACAGTAAGGCTTCGTTTGGTTCGTGGAAAATTTGAGGGTTGGAAAGAAAAAATAAAAGAAAATGATAGGGTGCTTGGTTGATCAAAGAAATGTAAAGAAACTCTAAAGAAACAATTCAATATTTTCCAACCAACTTTACATGGGAAAATGAGTTAACTTAAAATTTCCATGTAATTTTCTTTCCCTTACTCTATCCTTGATCCAAACAAAGCATAAATGTATAATACTGTGTAAAGTGTAAACAGCTTACAGAATGCAAACCTTAGGTGAGAATATAATTTACCTGTTTGACGGCATAAGGGCAAGCTTGATTGGACCTGTCTGGAGTTCAGCCCAACGCAAACTGCAGATATTAACAGTAAAATCCAAGCCTTCCGAATAAAATTTAGCAGCTCTCGGCACGTCCTTATGCAGCTGCATCCCCCTTCTGAATGATGAAACCATTTTCTTCGCACCAACACAAAGAGAATTGTGAAACCAATGCAGAAGCAAGAGTAACTGCAAACAAAGACACCTGAATCCGATAAGGTGACCAAACATCCATTAACAACACCCAAGACTCATATACACTACACTCGAACACCAAATTAACAACAAGATAAATCTTTTTCGACAATTAAGCACAAAAGTTACACATCCTTCTTTCATCAAACGCCAAATAAGCTTAAAAATGTGCGCTTAAAAGTTAAACCCTTAAGAAATTAAAATACTAATCTTCGAAAAATCAATCTAAATTTCAAATGTATCCAAAAAGTACGAATTAGTTACTGATTAATCAGGAAAAAATATCTCCCAAATTCAATCTATAAACCCTAATTAAAAATCAGATACATAAACCGTTAGCAAGCGAAGAACGGCATTATTCAGTGAAAGGTAATTCGATCATACGAAGCATAAGCGATGATGATTTCAGAAACTCGTGGAGGGATTAACCGGTGACGATTTGCGGTGGACGAGGAAAACAGAGCAAGCGCGACGCAAGGATCCGACTGAAAGTGAGTTGGACAATCCGGGTCGGGTCGATTACAATTAATATCAATGTACCCGACCCGATAGTCGACCCGGTTATGTCACTGGGTCAATGGGTTAGAGGGTCAACCCGGGTCGACCCTGGGGTCAATGCTTATATCAAATATATAATATTAGATATATATACAAATTCAAAAAATGTATTTATCAATTTTAATTTTTATAAAGTATTAAGTAAATGAATTTAAAAGTATATTTATCAATTTTAATTCTCTTTAAGTAAATGAATTAGGTTGGGTGGTTAGAGTTCGAATTGGTTGGGTCAAAGGGTTGAACCGACCGGGTTTAGGGTTCGAATCTTAACGTAAAAGATTTTTGAAAAATTAAATATCGGTTCAATTGGTTGGGTCAAAGGGTTGAACCGACCGGGTTGATTGGGTCAACCCGAGTCAATTGCATTTTTGGGTCAACAAGAAAACCGACCCGATTAAGTATTCGGTCTCCTGGTCAACCGGGTCAATCCGCCGGGTCGGGTCGGGTTTAATAACACTGATTAATACATTCTGAAAGGGAAGTTAATTATATATACTAGTCTTTACTGCACATTCCAATAATCCAATACGTGCATATTTATATTATAAATTATTTTAATGTATAATAAGGTTAATATGAGATTTATTTAAAGTAATTATAGTTAAATTTAGGGGTATTATAGGCATAAAAAATTGTGGCTTCATCTTGTAACCGCTAACAGCACACTTCCCGTTTTATATATAGTAGAGATTAAATGAAATCGTCCTAATAAGTGAAAGTCAAATACTTTGTGAGACGCTCCTTCATTGATTTTAATAAATGAATGGATTCGATTTAATAAATAATTTTTTTAAATTTTTTGTTAATTTAGTCGTCACATTTAATCATAACTTCTTATCTCAACCGTTCGATAATCAAATTCAACAATTATAATTTTGTCCTTTAATTTTACTAAACTCGGTATCTCACATAAACCGGACCCTACAATTATGTATACATTTATATATGATGGGGTTGAGTTCTAGAGAAAAGTTAAGTATATGTGACACGTAAGGATTTAATCTCAATCATTAATTTTGATAATCCGGCGTTTGAGATTAAAGTTATTTTTTATTAAATGGACGATTGAATTTGTAAAAAACCCTAACGGTTGAGTTTGACGGTTTTATTTAGGAAAAAATCTCATCCGTTGAATTATTAATAATCGACAATTTGTACCAATCACTTTTGATGGATGAAAGTTCTAATTAAACTATCGAACATACTAAGAATAACTTTAGTAACACGTGAGCAATAATTGCTAGTGTTGTAATCTTACCAAACCTTAACTTAGATTTTAATAAGCATTGTAATGACTCGTTTTCATCAACCTACCGACACTAGTTAGGTCATATGAGAGCATATCTGGTGGAACTGTCAGATATGGTGGATTCATGGATCCCCCATCATCACCGTCCATCTCCTAATACATTCAATGAGAGATAGACACGTGGTTAGGTGAGAGAAAAATTAGTTTGGTTTGATTTGGATGATTAGTTAGGTTAGTTTGTGTGTATAAAGGTATATGAGTCATTTTATAAACCCAACAAATCTGTGATTGACATCTCTCCCCTCTCCCCTCTCGCTCGCTTCTGTGAATCCAAAACCCATCTCGCCGATCCCTTTCCTCCTCCTCAGTCTCTCCTTTCTTTCTGATTTTTGATCATTGTGTTTATTTGTGTGCGGTTTGGAGCGGTGGTAGAGGAGGTGATGAAAGGCAGTGGTGGATCTATGTACTCAGTACAAATGAAGCGGAGATGGAGGCTCGTGGTGGGCGGTGGTGGATCTATGGGTTTAGGGTCCAGGTGGGAGGTGGCAGTAAGATGAGTTAGTGGGTTTGGATTGATTTTGGGGAATTTCGTAAGTGGGTTTGGATTGATTTTGATTAAAGGTTGGATCTTTGCAGCTATTGATGCGTGTAGGCAGCAGTTGTCGGGGTCTGGTGGTGCTGCGGTTGCTAACAGAACGGATCCGGATCCGGCGCCGAGAAGGAGGACGAGGAGAAACGGTGGAGGAGATCGGTCGCCGATGGAAGCCCTAACGTGGAGGGTAGAGGAGGAGGTAGAGGTGGGTTTGAGGCTTTGAGCTTTATTATGATGATGACGGTGGCTCTGGGTTGAGGTACACGAGTTTTATAATCGGGATTATGAATATTCTCGTGATTGTATTGGGCGGCGTTTTGGTGGTTGTCACTGCTCCTCGATGTAGTCGCGGAGACGCCTTTATATATCTCTTTATGTCCACGGCGGCTACGGTGAGGATCGGAGCTATGTTTAAGATTGGAATTGCTCAGGAGGCTACTGCTACTACGATTGTTGGAGTGCCTGCTAGCGAGGACGCTAGTGTTGATAATGTTGTTCGTCAACAGAGACGGGTTGGTATTCATCTTATCTTTTTGCTAATTGTTTGTGAATTGAAACTCTATTGTTGTTTGTGTGTATTTATATATTGAGTTGAATCTCTGGATAACAGGTAACGTACAAAAGATGGTTATGGTGGACGCGGTTTCCGTTGGTGATGACTGTACTGCAGTTTTTAGGAGCAACATGGCTGATGTTCAAAGTTATTAGATACTTGTCGTATGGTGAAAAATCGAAAGATTGTGTAGGTATAGCAACTCGACTCTTCTTGTTGAAGTTAAATGCACTTCGTTTTTACTTCTTTTATGTTTTTACAGTGTAGATGATGTACATGGATTGAAACGTCTCCTAGTAACTAGTGTTATCTATCATCCCAGGATGAACTGCATAAATTTCTTTTGTTTTCATTTATATACCATGGTATATATTGAAGTGTTGAACTTAGTTCCCAGCAAGTTGGGAGGTGGGTTTGCGGTTGGGAGGTTTTCAGGAGGGAGGAGAGGTGGTGAAGCGGGAGTAGGGGACAGGGAGCTGCTGTGGTTTATACTGAAATGGATGGAGGATTTAACGATGGAAGTGGGGTGCCGAGGGCAGATCCAGAGGTTGAGAGGCTAGCGGCAATGGCTGGAAAGTACAAGGTGTATTTGGTGATGGGTGTTGATTGAGAGAGATGGGTACACATTGTACTGTACTGTTCTCTTCTTTGATAATCAAGGGCGTTATTTGGGAAAGCATAGGACGGTTATGCCAACTGCTCTAGAGCGAATCATTTGGGGCTTTGGTGATGGGTCTACTGTGCCAGTTTTTGAGACTGCTGTAGGGAAGATTGGTGCGGCTATGTGCTGGGAAAATCAAATGCCACTCCTTAGGACTGCAATGTATGGGAAAGGTTGGTTCTTACTGAAGTCCTGAATCATCTCTGGGCATAACCTCTGCATTTGAGATATCTCTTTATGCTGTGAAGCCTCACTGACTTCCACTGATAGCATATTGATTTTCTGGTTTCAGGGATTGAAATATATTGTGCGGCCACAGCTGATTCGCGCGATGTGTGGCAAGCATCCATGATTCACATTGCTTTGGAAGGTGGATGCTTTGTTTTGTCAGCCAATCAGTTTTGTAGAAGAAAAGATTACCCACCTTCACCTGAATATGAGTTTCTTGGACTGATGAATTATTTTATTCTTTGTAACTTCAGAGACTAAATTGTATATAATTATTTTTGTGTATGATTGTTGATTTTTTGAACCCAAATGGCATCTGTATTTTGTATGTGCATCTTGTATGTGCAACCCAATTGTCGCTGTATTTTATATGTGCATCTTGTATGTGCATTTAGTATGTGCATTTGGTATGTGCATTTCGATATGTGCATTTCTTATTTGCATTATCTGTATTTCTCTTTGCACTTCCGAATTTAATGTTTCCATTCTGATTCATATTACAACACATGTCGACTGAGTGAACTGGTAACTGTATGTTGTTTATTATTTTGGATCGATGTCTGTTCAGTTTGTGCATTTTGTATGTGCATTTGGTATGTGCATTTCGACATGTCATTTGGTATGTGCATTTCGATATGTGCATTTGGTGTGCATTTCTTATTTGCATTTGTGCTGCCATTTGCAATACGACTTTTCATTTTATGTTTAGATTTTATGTTTGCATTTTATGTTTGCATTTTGTGTTTGCATTTGTGTTTGCATTTTGTGTTTGCATTTTGTGTTTGCATTTTGTGTTTGCATTATATAAAACCTAAAATGCAAACAAAAATTGGAAACACACGCTCTTCAAACATGAAATGCAAATACAAATGCAAACAGAGGGTGCAGCAGCTTGTGTTGAAGTAAACATGAAATTATTTTCTGTTGAAGTAAACGTCAATCATCAAATGGGGAGGAATTACATCAGAAAACAGTATCAAGAACGAAAATCAAGCACAATTCTCCCAGCGAGGCAATATGATGCCTACAGCCAAATAGAAATAGGTTAAACAAACTACCATAACAGACCAACTCACATTTCAATAAACTCTCAAAGCCATCAACCACTTCTCGCAAACCATAACATATCACCCATGAACAAAAGTAAACCACTTCTCGCATTTTGTGTTTGCAGTGTCTGTATTTACAACACATGTCGACTGAGTGAACTGGTAACTGTATATTGTTTATTATTTTGGATCGCGTTATATTTTTGTATGTCCTGTTAAGTTTCGTTTACTTGTTTGAATTTTGATTTGCAATACGACTTTTCATTTTATGTTTGCATTTTGTGTTTGCATTTTATGTTTGCATTTTGTATTGCATTTCATGTTTGAAGAACGTGTGTTCCATTTCTTTGCATTTTATGTTTTATGTTACGTGATTGCATTTTTTTTTAATTTTAAATAATTAAATATTTATTATTTATATTTAGTTCGTTTAATTTTCAATAAACAGTAATGGTGAACAGTAATGGTGAAACATGGTTGAGTTTGAAAAATATGGGTGGGAAAAATAATGGTGAAACATGGTTGAGTTTGAACTTCAAGAAGTGACTAAAATGGGTGGGAAACTAAAATCAACAAACTAACACATCACATTTAATGCATTCCAAAAACTGTCACATCACACATTAATGCAACTAAAAACTAACACATCATCACACATCACCACATAACACACTTGCTAACATTTAATGCAACCACAAACTAATTCCTAACTATGCCTATATTGCCCTTGGTTACGAAATTAAAATTGAATTAACCAATCCACGTGTCGCTCCCTCAATCCATCTCAATCCACGATCCAACGGTGATGGAGGGGGTTCCACGGATCCATGAAAAGTGGGGGGTTCCATCGGATACTTTTCCCATTTAAGTATGCTACATTCATTCTCTAGTTTTTTTAATGTTATCAAACCTGATCAGTAAGGTCACTGGATTGAGTCACTTAATTTAATTTTGTCAACTCGTTGAAAATATTCAAATCAGTGGACGTTGCTAGAGATCTGTCAGAAATGAATCAAATTATTGAGTAAAATATTAAGGTTGCACACTCTTGGGTGAAACAATTGTTTAGAATCAAAAATGTTCAAATTGCTAGCCCAACAACTACCTTGACCACCTTTTACTTCCATGATGTCATGTAGTGGACTGATCAGATCCAGTAATGTCCTGTTATTTATTGCGGGTATAAAATTGATGTTGTCTTAACATTTTACACTATAATCTTATGAAATTTTTTCTGAATCATTTGTCAAAATTACGTAGTTTTGACTCGTTTCATGTTGCATGCCGGTTGAGAATGTTAGATAAACATTAATTGAACAGAGAACTCGCTAAAACCTAACTTAACTACCTTAATTATACAGTTATACTCCCATGCAGATGTACTAATCTGGTTACGTAAAATTATGGTGTTAAATTTACTGTATTTAATTATACTTTCCACGTACATCGGTTTTTCATCACTTAAGTACCTCTAATTTTTATGTGGAAGTTGATGTTACACATCAATTATCTAAGTTGCTGTACTCTCAATGTCTCATTCCAAAAAAACATCATTCAGTTGACGCAAAACACATCAGTCAAGCGATTAAAACATGTTATGGGAAGGTAGTTGACAGCATGTGTTCTCACCTTCTTCAAATGTTTGTTGTGTGCATTTATCTGATGCCAATTTAAGAGCACAATGAATTCATCAAAAAAATTCAAGATTCACGTACGTATATGATCCATCAGGCTTGCCCTAACTGGCCCTGATCATGTGGGTATGGGTAGATTCCTATAAGTCAACGCACGTTGACTATATATAAACAACTAAAAGTCTCATGCAAATTCAAGAAAATGTAAGAAATTATCTCATCAACTTGTTATGTACTCCCTCCGTCCCCTTAAGTTTGTCCAAAAGCATATATTTCACGGTATTTAAGGTAGTAATGAGTGTAAAATGTGTGGTTGAGAATGAAAAGATTTAAAAGAATTTGAGAGGAATGATAAAACATATGGTTGTGAATGAATGAAAGTGGACAAACATTAGGGGACGCCCAAAAAGGAAAGTGGACAAACATTACAGGACAGAGGGAGTAATCACAACCTGTTTTCACCTGAAACTCGCACTTGAGAAAAACATTCTTGAAAGAAAAAAATAGTGCAATGGCTGTTCCATTCTCCCTCTTGCTAAAAGATGTTCTGTCTTCTATTTTCTTATTTTACGTAGTCCGGTTCAGTGTTCAAATGCTCAATTCTTTGATACTGTCTCGTCGTCTGCCGCCCGGTCCTAGAGGCTGGCCTGTGCTAGGAGCTCTTCCTCTTTTAGGCTCAATGCCTCATGTGGCTCTAGCTAAGATGGCCAAGAAGTATGGCCCTGTGTTACATTTGAAAATGGGTACTTGTGATATGGTGGTGGCATCTACACCTGACGCGGCCAAGGCGTTTTTAAAGACGTTGGATATTAACTTTTCGAATCGTCCACCGAACGCTGGTGCTACGAACTTGGCTTATAATGCACAAGACTTAGTCTTTGCTGACTATGGTCCTAGATGGAAATTGCTTAGGAAACTTAGCAACCTCCATTTCCTCGGGGGTAAAGCCCTCGAGGAAAGGTCAGGGGCAAGGACGATCGAAATGGGTCATATGATACATACCATTTACAACGCAAGTCAACGACATGAAGTAGTTGTAGTACCTGAAATGCTAAACTATGCAATAACTAATATGATTGGACAAGTGTTTTTGGGTAAGAGAGTTTTTGCAACTGTCGGGACCGAGTCGAATGAGTTTAAGGAAATGGTGGTCGAGCTGATGACCACAGCCGGATATTTCAACTTCGGCGATTGGATTCCTTCAATTGCTTGGATGGATTTGCAAGGAATTGAAGGTGGTATGAAACGTCTTCACAAAAAATTCGACTTACTGATCACGAAAATGATCGATGAGCATTTGGCCGCAGCCGGGTCTCGTAAAGGTCAGAAGGATTTTCTTGATGTTCTGTTGGAGCACAGAGCCAAGACTAGTGAAGGTGAAAGACTAAGCCTCGTTAACATCAAAGCTCTCGTTTTGGTAACATAGCAAATTCCACGTTTTTGTTCTTTGCATTTTATTCCTAACTAGTAATTGGTGCACATATAATTAGTAAGGGCATGTTTATGTAATTAGTAAAAGGTGAAAGGGTATTATTATGAGATATGAAATGTGGCTTTAAAGATAACGTCAATTCTACTTCTTGCACTTTATATATAAGATAGATATTGTAATCAAAGGAGTAAAATAGAATATAATAGAGTAAATATTGAAGGGTAGTTTCGGAATGTAAAAATGACTTCAAATAACAGTCAATAAAATGATTTGTGCTTTATATATCCGCATTTGATAAGTTTTTCTTTTTTCCAGAATTTGTTCACGGCCGGATCAGACGCAGCGGCCAGTATAGTAGAGTGGGCATTAGCTGAAATGTTGGACAACCCGACGATCCTAAAACGAGCACACGAAGAAATGGACCGGTTTATCGGTCGGGACAGGCAAATACTAGAATCAGACCTTCCCAAACTACCGTACTTGCAAGCAATATGCAAAGAAACCTTGCGCAAACATCCACCAACCCCTCTCAACGTACCGCGTGTCTCCTCCGAAGCATGTATGGTAAACGGATACTACATTCCGAAAAAAACTAGACTTAGCGTAAACATATGGGCGATCGGGCGTGACCCGGATATATGGGAGAATCCATTGAGTTTCAACCCTGATCGTTTTATGAGTGGGAGGAATGCAAAGATTGATCCAAGAGGGAATGACTTTGAGTTGATTCCATTTGGTGCAGGACGAAGGATTTGCGCCGGTACACGAATGGGTGTACTAATGGTGGAGCTGATTTTAGGAACTTTAGTCCATTCATTTGATTGGAAAATGCCTGATGGAGCTGGGAAGATGGATATGGAGGAGGTTTTCGGGTTGGCATTGCAGAAAAAAGTGCCGCTCGCGGCGTTGGTAACCCCTAGGCTGCCGGCTGAGGTTTATGCTGAGCCACAGTGAACCTGTTGATCCAAGTTATGGTCTGGGAATTGTTATATGGACTCTCGACTACTTTCATTGTCCTAAGTAGATTCTTAATGTTTCTGTCTCAAGCACATCTATCTACGTATCTGCTGTTCATGTTCAATTTGATGAATAAACGTATTTCTATTTATCTCGTAAGTACCAATTTAAAATGTTTAATCTTATTAACCCTTATTGTAAATTTTCAAATATGTGAACGTAAAATTAAGAATCAAGATTCAGTGCAGCTTTTCTGGTCAAGATTTTTCACTTGTTTTTTTCTAAAATTTTGTTTTTTAAACTCATCTCGCTAAATCCCCAATGTTAGTAGGCGACGTATGATTATAATACGACCTTCATCACTAGGTTAATTCTTGACAGACTTCTAAATCCTTTTAAATGAAGTATTATCTTATTCATTAAATTAAGATAGTTTTTTTGTTACATATTGGCTGAGCACGGAATTTTAATCCTAAAATTAAATTCGTAGCGGCCTACGATTAATTAATAACAAAATAGTAAATTTTTATATAGTTTCTTTTATAAAATAGATAAAAAACCAGTTAATTTCCTAAATTAATAACAAAAAATTATTAAACTAAACCCAACGTAAGATTAGACCGAACTAGACAAAGTTGTATCTGCTGTAAATTGAATGTGTGAGAGGAGGGTTTGCGAAACCAGAGCCTGTTGAGCTGTATCCGGTTTGTATTTGAATGTGTGAAAATTGGGGATTAGGGTTTTATGGAATAGGGTTTTGTTTTTTGTTTTTGTGTTTCTCAGGAAATTGAATTGCCTAAGAAAGTGGCTATTTCAAATGCAGATAAGTTTTTGATCGGTACAAATATGAAGTTGCAGAATTATTGGAAAGCTTCTCCTTATTACATCGAAGCGCCCTCAGAGAAAAGTAAGTATTTTGTTGAGAACTGATGTTATTTTTCATGAAGTTATCTATGTCTGTTAAAGGGATACTGTTTTTGGAGTTTGATGCTCTGTTTGGTTGCATGGAAAAAAGTGGAAAAATTTTTTAATGAAAATTTAAAGAAAAATATTTGAATGTGTTTGGTTTAATTATGAAAAATAAAAAAATAACAAAAGAAATAATATAAACTTTTCCTCTCAATTTTTCTATGAAAAATTACTTTCCAATAAATGTTCCCTTGAATTTTCTTTCCATTACTTTTTTCCACAGCGGAGGGTGAAGGAATGAGGATTTAGATAGTCTGGATGTGGATTTTGTGGTTTGCAAAGAGATGGAAATTTTTGATCTTGTGGTCGATGTGTCCAAGCTTGTGTTTTTTAATAATTTTTTATGCGTGGAAGGTGTTTATGCCATTTGTTGTGAATATACTTTAATTAACATGGAACTTCTGTTGGAAACGATACTTGTGATTGAATTTGGTAATGAAACTTAATTTTAAACGTTAGTTTGGATTAATTAAAATGAATTAGCAAAAAAATACAAAGTGATTAAGAGTTGACAGTTATCGATATCAACACCAATAGAAATCAATAATTGAAATAATGTCTTTTCGTATGACATAATTTTGGTTATCCTACTAAAATATTTCCAGCCGGATAATATTTAAATTTGATAGTATAAAAAACAAAAAATATTTTTAAGAATTAATGAATAATCCGGAACACGTTGAGGCTGGCAGCTTTCCAACTTCTCAATAAGCATAAATTTACAGAATGCTCATAGGGACAAATTGTAATTCACGTTGAACTTGTCTCAGTTTCTAAAACACCGTTGGATCAAGGAGGATGGCGAGCCTCCGGATACTTCTCTAGATGTACAATGCTTTGCAAGATAGAAAATTAACAAATTTAAGAGATTTGTTCTTAGGGGCATCTCTACCTGTTCCCTTTTCAGTCGGAAAATATAACTTTGTTAGTATTCGACCCAATCCTGTACGGTTCCATAGCTAATTGCAGGGTGTTTATCAGAGGAAGAAGTCATGGGGTTGAAGGAAATGTTCAAGGCCATATAACAGCGGCACCATCAAACTGGAAGAGCTGAAATGAGACCTGGTCAATCAATATGAAGTAAAAAGTTAATGGAAGCAGTAAGTGTTTCATTTATCGAAAATATTTCGTATGGAGTTAGAAGAATATTTATATGCATGTTTTGATAACTTTCCATTTTGTTCATAACTGCAAAATGCACAAAACAGACTGGATATAGAAGAACATCTTTACACTGCATTCCAGTACTTTGATAAGATAACAACGGAATCACAAATGATACAAACTAAATCTTCTTGAAGTAGAGGCCTATAACGCAGCAACTCTTATTAAACCAAGGGCTTGCTTGAGCAAATGTTTGAATTTGGACACTGGCTATCCTTATGGCTATATATTATTATTATTATCAATAAATAGTAAGTAGTTAATTAATTAACTTTTTAACTTTTCTTATTGATTTCTGTTTCTCATTTTCCAACTTCAGGATGGACAAATAAACTACAACCAGTTTGTAGCAACATTGAGAAAGGCAACCCGGATAACAACCAAAGGAAAAGACATGATGTCAACATTTTACGTGTATAATTGTCTACAGGTCTATGTGTATGTTGTAACTTACATAGATTTCACAAAATATGAATGAAAACTCGCAACTTGCTTTACAAAAAAGGTGCTTTAAAGTTTTAAATAAACACATGATAATAGCACAATCAGCAAATGACTTAACTACGGACTTTACCTCTCGTACCTGTAATTAGCCTCAAGAGGTGGATGATCCTTAGTGTGGCTCGTACAGCCCTACGCCCCTACAATATGGCCATCAATGCATCGCATAGCTGCAACCTAAAAGAAGTAAACAAAAATTTGGCAGAGAATATTTTTACCGGAAGTTGGGACTTAGGAGTGTGGCCTTTTACAGATTGTTGTGGTAACTACCTTGCCGTCAATCTCATATTTGATGGGCCCATCGAGTTTGGCTCCTAAAGCCATCAGCTTCGTCACTGTATTGTTGATGTCTGGTACCGTATCTGAAAATAGCATTCATATACAAATAAGCGCAACTCATTGTGTCCATTTTGAAACCCACTGATTATAGTTCCACACGAACATGCAGTGTATGAGATTATAGACAATAAGGATTCATTTGGTTCGCAGAAAATTCGAGGATTGGAAAGAAAAATTAAAAGAAAATGATAGTGTGTATTTGATTGATCAAAGAAATGTAAATAAACAATTCAAAATTTTCCAACCAACTTTCCATGGGAAAATGAGTTTACTTTAAACAAAGCATAAATGTATAATACTATGTCAAGTGTAAACAGCTTACAGAATGCAAACCTTCAGTGAGACAGTAATTTACCTGTTTGACTGCATAATGGCAAGCTTGATTGGACCTGTCTGGACTTCAGCCCAACACAAACTGCAGATATTAATAGTAAAATCCAAACCTTCCGAATAAAATTTAGCAGCTCTGGGCACGTCCTTATGGAGCTGCAGCACCCATCTAAATGATGCAATCATTTTCTTCGCATCAACAGAAAGAGAGTTGTGTAACCAATGCAGAAGCAAGAGTAACTGCAAACAAAGACACCTGACACTTATAAGGTCATCCAACATCCATTAACAACACCCAATACTCAGATGCAATAAAATCAAACACCAAATTAACAACAATATCAATCTTACACATGTTACTTTTCATCCCAAAACAATATGTACTGGACTCCAAACAAAAAAGCAGCAACAACATCAACAATGCATTGGCAGTGCTGAGCAAGAGTCGACTGTTCGATCATACTAAGTAATCAGGAAAAAATATCACCCAAATCAATCTATAAACCCTAATTTAAAGTCGACGGAATAAACCGTCAGCAAGCGTAGAACGGCATCATTGAGTGAAAGGTAATTCGATCTTACGAGCGATGATGATTTCAGAAACTCGTGGAGGGATTAAGCGTGGTCGACCTAGGAAAGCAGAGCAAGCGCGACGCAAGGATCCGATTGAAAGTGAATTGGACAATGCGGGTCGGGTCAATCACAATCAATAAATTATGTAGGGGAACTTAATTTCATATATTAAATTAATTCATTATTACTGTATAAACCAACACAGTATAATAATTATCAATCAAAATATTACTCAATAAAATATTTTCAAACTCGTATTGACTCTAGAGGTTGGCAATTATAGTACATACTCTTGTCAACTAAGCTAACTTTTGATGGCATAAGGATTAGCCGATTAGTGATCTAACGATAACGATAAGTCATTCCTTCTCTGCAGTCTCTGATTTCAAAAATCAGTAGTTCAAACTCTAATGTCCGTAACGATTAAAAGTGAAATACAATTCTGATATTAAACTATACAACGTACTAAGAATATTTAATTATCAACTCGTGAGCAATAATTGCTAATGTTGTAGCCTTACAAAACCCTGACTTAGATTTTTAATAAGCATTGTAATGACTCGTTTTAATCAACCAGTCAACACAAGTTTAGGTCATTAAGTAGATCTGCACATTGCTAAAGATCTGCCAGATCTGAATCAAATAATTGATCAGTAAAATATTAAGCTAGGTTAAACACATTATACACGTGTTTGCTAATTAATCTACTCTGAAAAAATCTGATTCACTGATTGAATCTTTAAACAAACAAACAGTCAAAACTGACATTGTTTAGAATTAAAAAATGTTCAAATCGCCTAATTCTTTATGTCTGATAACTAATTAAATGGTGTAATGTTGCTTGCAGGTTTAGAAGGTTAGATAAACATAAACTTAACAGAGTATACTTGCTTAAACCTAAATACCTTATACTCTCATGCACGTGTACTAATCTGGTTAAGTACATGCACATTAATGTGTAATTATGGGATCCTGGTGCAGCGAGCATCTAAAAATTGCAATTTAAAACCGCGTCGTTTTGATGTTTTCTTTACTAAAATACTAAATTACTTTTCGTAAACCCTTTATATGAAAATAGGTCGTTTCATTTTGCAGCATATAATACCTAATCTTAATCCGAAATTATGGTGTTAAAATTATTGTACTTGTTAATTTCAGCTTAAAGTTATTGAAAAATAGTGCAAAAAGAGGTTTACAAATTTGAACATCATTCAATTAAAGAAAAACACATTAAACAAGAGATTAAAACATGTTATGGCAGGGTAGGTGACAGCATGTTCACCTTCTTCTAATGTTTGTTGTGTGCATTTATTTGATCCCAATTTAAGATGACAATGAATTCACGATTCAGTTATATGATCCATCAGGCTTTGCCTAACTGATCATGTGGGTTTGGGTAGATCACAATAAGTCAATGCGCGTTGACTATAGACAGCTAACAGTCTCAAGCAAGTTCAAGAAAATGTAAGAAATGATCTCATCAACTTGTTATATAAATCACCACCTGTTTTCACATGAATCTTACACTTCAGAAAAATATTCTTGAAAGAAAAAAATAGTGCAATGTCTGTTCCATTCTCCCTCTGCTAAGAGATGTTCTGTCCTCCATTTTTGTATTCTACATAGTCCGGTTCAGTGTTCAAATGCTCAACTCCTTGATCCTGTCTCGCCGTCTTCCGCCCGGTCCTAGAGGCTGGCCTGTGCTAGGAGCTCTTCCTCTTTTAGGCTCCATGCCACATGTGGCTCTAGCTAAGATGGCCAAGAAGTATGGCCCTGTGTTACATTTGAAAATGGGTACTTGTGATATGGTGGTGGCATCTACACCTGATGCGGCCAAGGCGTTTTTAAAGACGTTGGATCTTAACTTTTCGAATCGTCCACCGAACGCTGGTGCTACGAACTTGGCTTATAATGCACAGGACTTAGTCTTTGCTGACTATGGTCCTAGATGGAAATTGCTTAGGAAACTTAGCAACCTCCATTTTCTCGGGGGTAAAGCCCTCGAGGAGTGGTCAGGTGCACGGACGATCGAAATGGGTCACATGATACATACCATTTACAACGCGAGTCAACGACAAGAAGTGGTTGTAGTACCTGAAATGCTAAACTATGCAATGGCTAACATGATTGGACAAGTGTTTTTGGGTAAGAGGGTTTTTGTAACTGTCGGGACCGAGTCGAATGAGTT
>QZGG01003569.1:0-22363 GCA_006409495.1 Sedum album | reverse complement strand
ATTCAAAAACTCAAAATTGAACAAAAAAGTTTTATCGAAGAAAAGGGTGCTTTTATTCAAAAAAAAAGAGACAGACCTAAAAAGAGAACACCTCGAGACAAAAATGAACAAAAAAGTTAATAAACAGAATCTGAAAGAATAACATACCAAATCCAAACTGCTGTTCAAGTCGAATTCCAATGAAGACCAAGCTAAACATGTTGACAACTAAGTGAACGAGGCCAGAGCGTGCAACCACATGCAACTAAGAAGCCTCCACCATTGATGTCCACGGACAACATTGTACCATTGCAGCGCACCCATCTTCAGTAATCTGCTCACAAAATAACATAACAAAAAATTCAGAATCACATCACAAGCTACGAGCATCATCAAAAAACCTTAAAACAAACTTATAAGCTGATAATCAATTGCTAATCATTTAGAGTCATCATATCCACAGTCAACCCACAAAAAGCTATACTCAAAATCTACATAACATTCAGAAACAAACATCTTAAAAACAAAGAAACCCAAGTCAACACAAGAAAAACATACGTTGAGGCAGTAGGGCCAAAGAGCGGATTCTCGCGAAGCGGCTTAAAGGAAAATCTTTCAAGAAACCCAGCAACACAATTGCGATCCAACCCAACAACATTCTTGGGACAATTGTTAACATACATAACCCCAATAAACATCGCAACATTAACAATCACAATAAACGGCACAAGCCATGATCTCCATTCACGCTACTCTGAATTCTCCACAGCATAATTCGTTGATGCGTAATTCCTGTTGTTGTGATACTGAACAGGTTTAGGTCCACCACGTTCAATATCCTGCCTGGTTGACATCGGAAAAAGATTCGATCTTTCTGCTTCAAGACTCGATCTTTTTGTACAAAGGTTTGAGCTTTGGGTTAAAGAGGGGTTGAATCGAAGTGGGTATGAGTCAGAATTGGGGATTAGTTTATGTAGAGGAAGGAGTGGATTAAAAGGTGAGCTTTGCAGATAAAGACTTGTGTTTGAAGAGACGCGGATTTGGAAAACACGGTGATGATTTTCTATTAGTTTTGATCAATATTTGGCACTCGTAACCGTTTAAACGACACGTAACTGAACGATGACGCACACCAACGGAATACAGTTATTCAGAGTGTATAAATACATAAGACTTCATCTATCTTCATTTCTGGTATCTAGTCCATTCTTTATACTTCGATGGCGAAAGACAATGGTAAGATCAAACTGGGGGCCAACTCAAAGGGTGATGCAATCGTGGATGACGAGAATAGGGTTTTGGTAGGATCCCGCGCAGTACATAATGAGCCGTCAACTTCATCCATTCCTGTCAGCCCAAGATCTTTACTTCCTGTCAACGCTGATCTTGCCGCCGGTGGTACGGCCATTGCATCTTGAATACCCATTTGTATATGTATTGCTTCTTTAATCCGCTTCTTTAATCACTAGTTCCATTAACAGAAAATTCCAGGCCAACAATATCTGTACAACAGACGGGAAATGCGACGTCAACCATATCTTTTCCGGTTACAATATATGACAGCCGTCCACAGGTGAGTATTTTGTTGACTCCAGTTTGTAGTTTATTCCAACTTTTATTTATATTTTTTACCATTTTTATTCAAGGTCAACGGAACAGAAGTTTTGCCTAGTCAAAATACGACTACAACGTGGAGAGATTTTATGCAAACCTACTCGGTAGAAATCGGATTTGTAGCGGCACTTCTGACTATTATAGCCGCAGTTTTAGGTTTCTTCAAATTTAAGAAATAGATATCTTACTTTAGTACATAGTCTAGCTTCAAATTGTAGCCATTTTTACTTTCAATGCACAAGAAATAAGATTGGAAAATAATTGATATTGAAAAAAATGAATCAGTACGCACCATGTGCGAACCACAAACTTGCAAATATGAATCAATGGGTTTATCTGTGCCACGTTCTGTGGAGTAAGCAGGAGTTATATCATACTGAAATATACAACAGGAGACAAATGCACAAGCTGCCTGCACTCTGGGGATTAACTATAGAGTAAAGCTTCAATGCCTTCAAAGAACAGGGGTGCCATTTCAGGACTGGGAGTCTTGACCGCACAGTTAAGTCCACGGATTCCGACTGTCGTTGTGAGCTCGATGAGAAATGGGATTCCTCGGACTAACTTGGCCGAGAGGTATAGAACGTCCTGGTTTGCATGCTTGCGTTTAGCTATGAAGAACATGTTTGAGGAAGCTAGGCGGTTGAGTGTGGCGTCGATGTTGTTTACGACAATGCTAGGGATACTCTTTGAGACCTCATTGGATTCTGGAAGGGACCTCCATGTCTGTGGATTACGAGCTATTATTAGCTCAAATTAGAGCAGCATACAAAAATGTCGCTTAACTGATGTGGAAGCAGTGTTTACCTCAAGAAAAGCCCCTCGCTCCATTGTCCCATCTTCAGTGAAGAACACAAGCAAAGAGATCTTATCATTGAAGTACCATACTGGCTGTTGGTTGTTCTTCACTGCCACCTGAAGAAGTGTAGTAGGTGGACCTGGTAGCATATTCTGGAACATAACCATTGGGACAAGAGCACTAGCCGACATTCCAGGTTGCAACACGGAAATCTGGGAAAAGCAAGCATGTTATATTCAAGCACCAAAGAGATGCATCCAGCTAGTAAATGAGTTGGTTAATGACTGAACTAGTACCGGAATAGTTCCTGTAGCACCAGCAAGCCCAAATGTGTTCTTGTTGAACTGTATCATGAATCCATCCAATGGAACTGGGGTGTTGTTCTCAAATTGCATACTGTAAAATATCTGACCATCTCGTCGAATAAGCTGAGCACCAATTTGCAGACCTTAGCCAGTTGCTGCTGGTAGCACGACTGGCAATGGTAGCCTGAAAAATATATTATTTTAAATGCAATCAAAATTCACAAAAAATTGACTTATCCCCTCACATGCATGCAATTTTTTTGACCAAGGGTGATTTTAACAAAATAGGCCACAGGTAGAAATAAATTGTCTCTACTTGCTGTAACCGAGTTATTTAAACTGAAATTTCTCTTGATTTTAGTACCAATCATAAAAAGAGGGAGATAATCACAACTGCAAGTGTATAAAATAAACTATTTAGTACTCACCCGGCAGGTTCAACAGCTGGCTGGTCAACAGGAACAATAGCATTATCTGTGCCAATCAAGTCACCAAGCAAATCTGGCGCAGGGGCTGCTGGAGTAGAAACAGCTTGTTTAGGTGAAGCCGACTGTGGTGCACCAGAATTAGTTGGCGACATGCCGCTCTCAGGAGCATAAGATGGTGTTTCAGAATAACTAGCCTCACCCCCATCAGGATAATCCTCATCATCAGTTTTCTGAGAAGTATTCTGGCACGAGTAACAAAGGCTTCGGTGGGCTTATGATACACAGCCGAGAGTGTAGCAATATTGGCTAGAAGCTCGTCCAACAGTGTTGAGTCAAGCTGGTTTGAGTCATCTCTGATAACAGGTTTCTCAGCCAGCACAACATCCTTAGCTGCCTGAGATAATCGAATGCAAATTTTAAAAGTCAGGTTGTCATTCTGATCACCACAGCATTGGACAGATTAAAAGGTTGCAACTATGTTCACTGAGGTATACAGAATGGAGACAAATATATTTGATAGATAGAGTGTATGTTCAATACCGAAATAGTTTCGTTTACTTGAGAAAATTATGGTAGCTCGATGCGTACTGTTGGCTGAAATATACCTCTGGATCAGTGGAGAGTAGTCGCCAATAAATGTATGCTCGGTCTCGAAGATCTGGATTGTCAGTCTCCACTGTTGCATTGTTTAAGACAACCTAAAATAAGAAGTAAATCACATTTGACATCTTTATGGGAGAAAAATACATTTTAAGCACCATAAACATGGATACACCAACAATATTTAAGGGCCAATTAAAAACCTGGATCATTTGCTGAGGACCCTCAGTTGGCTTTCTTTAGAAGAGCTTAACAGTAGCTGTTAGCAGTTGCAATTGCACTTGTGCGGGTTCTTCAGGGAACGTTTCCAAAAAGCTCTCGAGAAGCTCATCAGCATTATCTATTCTCTCAGCATATTCACCAATAATCCAAATCATGGATGCCTGCAAAGCTCGAAAATTGCTTAGTAATCTAAATTAGTTCTGACGTTGAGGATGCACATATCTTTCCAATACCTTTGCTTCTGGCTCATCCAAAGTATCTAAGCTTTCACATAGAGTAGCAATGATGGACTCATACCTGAACATAGAATATTCAAAGTGGTGTGATGGAGGAGGAAAAACTAAATGATAATTCGTCCCATTTCAAGTGAACTGAATTCACACTGTATCACAATGCACTTACGTGTTCGGGTATCTCCTGAAGATATCTTTGATAACTATAATAGCTTCCTGGACCACATAGTTAACTTTAATCTTGATCAGCTCTAGCAAGACGCAACGTCCAATAGCTCGTACAGCCTTCCTGACAAAGTCCACATCAGCCTCAGTCGCATATTCCTTGAACTCTAATAAAACCTGAAACGTGTTCACCACCACAACACAGAAGAGTATTGTAAGAGTGTACATGAACTATATAATAGCAGCTCTACAAAATATATTCGAACCCTACCTGGTCTATATTTCGGTCTGAGGCAAGCTTAATCATGATCTCCAACTTTTCAATCTTAACATATATGGATCGTTGTACTTGCAGAAAAACACCTGCAAACAGACCAATGTTTTAGGATTTGAGCCATGCCCGAGTATAAATCCAAAAAAACTACAGATTAACAACCGCAACTGCTACACATAATACATCAGCTGCACCTTAATTTCATCAGCAAGTATTGTGGGCCTTCTTTGGACAATCAGATTAATGTTCCGGAGGGCTACATATTGTATTTCAGGCTCGGCAGAGAGTAGTGTAACAAGAGGAGGGGCCATCTTTTTGCAGAGGTTTCGGACAACATCTGTACTAGTTATTAGTTCCATTTGTTGAAGAATCATCTGTAGATTTTAATTAAAGTTAGTAATTCATGAAATTATTTACAACAAATTATGTACCAAACCAAATGAAGTGTTTAAGCTCATAAACTACAGCACACGGGAGCACCTTTACGGCTGAAAAGTACAACTGCACAATTTGCATGTTGTAAACGTGGGGTTACACGCTCCACAATATTTTCAGCTTCACGTGCATCTGCTGCCTTGTACTTAGACAGAGGATCTAATATAAAAACCTGACCCCATCTGGGCGTATAGAAATCAAATGTTAACACCATGACGTTTAAATCAATTAATAGCAAAAGACACATCAAATAGAATAAAACTGATGGGCATTTGTTCTAACAGCACATAAAAAGACTAATTGCAGCAACTTGAATTACGTGAAAGCGACTTTGAACACTAATAGAATCCAAATGAACACTACACGTAACTTTGATGCAGCCTGCACGTGGAGTACGTAACATCATTATCTATACTTACTTGGTGCATTCATTTAAGGCAGTAAGGAGCATTGAGAGTGTATTGCTGGTGATCTCAAAAATTGGCTTTCCACTGTTATCTTGAATCTCAGCAAGGGCTGCCACTGCATTTGCGACAACCATGGGGTTGTTGTCAGATATTAAGTCCTTCAGAGAATCCAAGAAACCTCGATCTTCTACTAACTCAGCGTTGATGTCATATAGTTTTGCAACACATATGGATGCCGTTTTACGTACATATGGATCATCATCCTATAAAAATAGATGAATATTACTAAAATTCAAGTTTGCGCAATCAAAGATTCATTGAATAAGATAAAGGCATTACAGTAAGAACTCTACTTTAGTAAGATGAAAATAAATCAAGCATTTTTTTCCAAAATGCAATTTGTATTCAATAAGACCAGTATGCCAAATAATAAGTTGCACTATCAACCCGATGCACTAATCACTAACTTATTATCTCCAAATTACATGCTATGTAATAAAAAGTTACAACAGAAGATGCGATAAAATGGATAAATAGATAACCTTCAGACATCTCTGGAGAGGGTCGCATAAATACTCAGTTATCTTATCAACACGAATGCATCCCATAGTTCTTATAGCCAATGCACGAATCAAAGGATTCGGATCTTGTGAATCCTGCTCAGTGCACAACAATCGTTCACTAGATGCATAAACAGTAACTATATATCATATTTGATTCATTGGTGATAGAGCTAAACTCCAAGATATGCATGTCCATGTTCTGTGCCAAACTTCAGTATTCTAAATACAGCAACAACATCAAGAAATGGATTACAATCTATGTGGATATTTGACCAAGCAATTTACCTTGACAAATGTATTAACAGCAAGAATTGCCAGGTCTGGCTGGCTTTTCGCATAATTGATAAGATACAAATACACAAGCTTTTTCATGCAGTTTATAACATCTGTGAAGAGCGATGAAACATCTTTTCCAACAGTCATCGCAGCAATCACCTTTTTAACGGCATCCTTCCTCTCATCCTACGCATCATAAAACATAATGCACCGCTTAATAACATCATCT
The DNA here is from genome assembly GCA_006409495.1 of Sedum album. Lineage (NCBI taxonomy): Eukaryota > Viridiplantae > Streptophyta > Magnoliopsida > Saxifragales > Crassulaceae > Sedum > Sedum album. The sequence continues at coordinate 15,834 of QZGG01003569.1, read as the reverse complement.
GGAAACGAAAAGACACAGAAGCACTCTTCAAAAAATACCTACCATAGCATACATGAAACAACAAACAAATCACATGAGCCGCGAAAGAGCAGCGTTGATCTTCTACAAATAAACTTTCATCATTTATGGATACCATAACTAAGAATAATTTAATAAAAACTAAAATGAAATTAGCTGAGGTCTATCACCAAGACTGTAAAGTTGCGATGCAGGAAAATTTCCATTACTGATCTCCATATATCGCCATTTTCTCAACAAAAGATCACAAATCTTTATAATTCCTAGTAAACATATGAGGTAAGACGCACTAAGGACCTCAACTGCGAAACCAACTACGCTGCAATGCCACTTTAAAACACTAACAATGTCTCCAGTAAGATCCCAATCTGAGATCCACTCATAAACATCCTAGATCATAACAAAGTACATCTCAATTTCAACAATCACACAAAATGCACAACACCAAAAAAACACGCACTAAGATACAAAAACACTGCATCCAATAGAGAACTCAAAATTAACAACTCATTAGTCGCTTGATCGATCCAGATCAAAACAAAATCGGACTCATCAGACGAATAAATTACAATTGATAATCACAATACTTTGTACTGCGAATTGAGCTCCTCTTTAAGCTCCGGGATCTCGCCTTTCTTCGTAGTGGAGAAGTACTTCGAGTCGTGTCCGCTCATTTTCGTTGACGGCGAGGAGAGAGAAAGCGTGCGTCGAAAATGACCGAAACGACGAACAACTGAATGCAGCAGATCTCCCGAGTTCCACGATTCGCTAAACGGTAGCGTTTGAAGCATAGCTGCGCTTGATGGGCAAACAATTGGGCTATGCAATCTGATATGAGGCTCGATGATGTCGGAAGCCCAATACCAGCCCAATTGTGTAGCATCGCACATACTAATTTCACATTAAAATTCTTGTTTTTAAAAAATGTACAATAGTCGTAAAAAGAAGATCCTTTGCACAATTTGTCAGTGCTCTGTTTTGCAGAGATGCTTGATTTCGCAGGAACTGGAGTATGGAACAAAACTTTTAATAAACATACAACTGTCAAAAATCAACACGCCCACGGCACAAAAAGATTGGGGCAGTTGTGGGATTCGAGAGTTCTAACCGAGCGAAGTTGAATCAGTTAATTGTTGAAATATAGTATACTGATCCCACACATATTAACACGTCTGTTAGTAGTAGTCCAACTACGTCGAATACAAATTTGGGTGCAAATAATCCCCAGACCTGAAGCATGTCCAAATACAAGAATGGTATCAGTAGCAGAAACTATTAGACATTTAAAAGTTGATGAGTAAATGTGAAAACAAAAGTACGTCGTGTTACCATTAAATGTCTCCTGTGGATTGACACGCACAGCATAGTGAATGTGACTGTTACAGCTGAGATCATTCCATATATCAAATAAACCTACACAGGTTTCATACCATCAGCATTAGATGAAAAGAGCTCCAGCCTTTCTGAGAATTATCAAGCATGTGAAGTTTTAAAACTTACCAGTGATACTTTTTTGGATAGAAGAGATGGGCTTCCGCCGCTAGTCTGGGCAGAGTTTCCATTAGCAATAAGGAATGGAAGTCCAAGAATGGGAAGAATATGAGAAAATCCAAAAGTCTCAATGGCTAGAAAGACGGCTTGACGTATGAAAACAAACTCATCAAACCTGAAAAAGTAATGTGATGCTTTAATAACAGGACGTGCAGTGATTGAGGGACATGCTATTAAGGGTCATGCTGAGAAATGAAATCAAAAGAATATAGGATTTTATTATGGTCAAGCAAGTCAGATTCAGCACTGCAATTAAGAGTCATTGCAGGCATAGTTAGGGCAATTATGGTATTATTGTGATGTATAGAATGATTTTGGGTAAAAGAAATGAAACCATGTGAAAAGTAATGTGCAGACACTGATCAACTAACACATGCAATTACCCAATAAATGCTGCTCTGTATCTGAGGCCATCAAAAGCACACCCGAATAAGAATTTTTGGTCAGAAAGCAAACAAGATTCTTAAAAAATACAACATATACCTAAACATTCCAAATATTATATATTTTACTGTAAACCAATAAGTACACAAAATTACCAGTGGCCAGTGGCAAAGAATAGGCACACAGCTAGAAGACTCCATTGGACGACAGAAATTATACAACAACTTAGCAATCTATCCGAACCTCCAATAGAATCTTCTTCAATAATGTTCAGTCTCGTTATACATGTTCCTGTAGTGATAGAGCATGGTTATAAACTCTGGATAATTACACTGTAGAAAACACTGATAGCAAATCCTGGACAACAACAAATTGAGAAAGATAATACAACTCACCACCAATTATCGACATCATTGCAAAATAGGATCCGTTGCTTCCAGATAGTAGTATGATAGTAGGACTCCATGTGCAAAGCATAACGACTGTTTTCAAATACAAGCTCGTGCGACAATCCAAAGTTTTCTCTTTATGACAAAGGCTGTTAACTGCCAAAATCAACAGGTTCCCCAACCCTATTGCATACACTGATCGAGGAATAACAACTCTTCCATAATACTCACAAGCTGGAGGCAAACTTATCAAATTGTTTTCCGGCACAAAGTGAACTGTTAAAACGATATGACTTAAAATAGTCAGCTTGATAACATAATTTTCTGCCCTCCAGCGAGTGCAACCAATAGTACTCTTGTGTATCAGATATGCTACAAATAGCAGGACTACAACTGGCACATAAGCAGATAGTATCGTCCACAGAGGATGTACACCAGTGAACCATGAAAACCACGATGGCTGGTAACTCATAAAGAGAGAGGTCACTGCTTGTTTTGATAGCCCAAGTTCAATTAAAACTCTGAGCACAAATGCCAATAAAAGGAATAAGCCACCCTGCAAATGCATTATTGAAAATATAACTAAAGCAAATGAATATATGTTGTTAATAATAAGCAAAATAGCAAATAAAAATATTATGCCCTCCAAAGGTACTGAAAAATTGGACCTAGGAAAGGGTGCCTACTTCAGAAGTCATCAAGTTTTTCTTGACTGAATGGTGCAGTTGAAGAATGCCAGAAGTTGCAAGTAGAAATATTGCCACTTTCCCTTCTTCCACTGATTAGGTAAATTGGGATAAGTGAAGAAAAGATCAAAAACACAAATGATCATAGGACATAAAAGGCTGCAAGCTTTAAGTCATGCTTCATGATGCAAAACAAGGATAAAAGTCATCATAGAACTTACAGATGTAACTATTGGAGAGAAAGCTTCCGCCTCGAATAATTACTGCTGCCGCAGCAAACACTGATGCTAGAGAGATGTTGAAATCCCCAGAGAGATAAAATTCTTTGTTAAAACTAATCTTTCTTATGAACAGAAGATGAAAAATGAGTGAGCAAAACATAGCACCCAGACCCACACCCATCATGTTCATATTAAACTCAGTCCATTTTGAACGTGCTAGCTCAGCAACATCATCAAGAAATTTAGAATAGGCTTCGATTTGCTTTTTTAATGTAGGTAGTGTCGTATGACAGCTCTCGTTATCCTGTTGTTGTATAATCTTGATAGTTTGTTGCCAACTATGTTGAGCTTGAGCATATTCAACAGTAATATGCTTCATATCCTCGGAGGAAAATCCATCAACAGATGCAGCAGAATACACATCAACATAATTTTTAACCTGCACATTAAGGAATATAACATCAGATGTTCCTGAGCGAAGTTCTCAAGGCTTCAGTATATTGTTACAAGACGAAGCTTCAAAAATATCTGGCAGTCATATCTTATTTAACCAATGGCAGCGTGGTAACCAACCTGCCAGGAGTTCATGCAAAGGACGTTGGCATATTTTTTCATCCACTGTTCCAGAGTTGGTAATTTCTCACAGCTTCCTAAGTGGCAGCTCTGTTGTCCTTCAATCCCAGCAACCAAAGCATACAACTCAGGCTCGACAATTCCTATGCTGCGAGAGAAGCACAAATTCACAATATCAGTCACCTTTACGAGAGCTTTTATTAAAGAAGAAAATATTAATCATAAACAATATAGGCCGTGTGAGGAGGAGAATGGAAAGGGTTTTAGTCTGCAGATCTCAAATGATGCTTACACTGCACCTTCCAAAAGGAAACGGAATCCCGAGCAATGCAGAAACAGTTACAGCAAAATTCAGCTGCAAAAAGGGTTTTCTGACTAGTAAGATTAGTGTGCAAAGAAACTAAAGAGAAGCCACAACAAATCTTAAAGGAACTGACCTGCTTAACAGTGTTTTGACTTTGACACATCATTATATCCTACAAAGAAGGAAACTCACGTGAGTAGGGAGAAAAATGTTATGCGAGTACCCAAGAAGGTATTCAACGCAGAAAGCAAATAGTATACTGCAGAACAAAAATGACATAAATAATCTCTAACAATTAAACATAAAAATCACTCCACAATACATTTTCTTCTCCAGTAGTAACTTTCTGAATTGGCATGAGAAATTACAAAACAACCACAATAAAGGAGTTCACAACATAATAGTTTTCCAAAACGAACAAAATCTTGATTACGGGAATCTGAGACCGATGAGTGGGAAAAAATAAGACCATTTGGATAAGGATATGCAGTACCGAATCAATCTCATAAGACGAAGGATCGTTTTCTAATGAGCTCACTGCAGAGTTGCGCTTTCCAAAATTCATAGCAAATACTGATGTCTCAACCTGCACATTGTTAAAAAATCTTACTTTTTTCATGCTGTGTTTCATCAATGTATGGTAAAAACTTTATACCTCTTCAGGAGTACCTCCACCATGATCTCCATTTAGGGTTGGTCCATGGTCACCCATCACAAGAAGCAGTGTATTCTCATGTAAGCCACCCGGTCCAGATTGACTCTCTAAAATCTCAGGAACTCTCTAAGATATTAAATTATAACCATTAACTAAGATATTAAAATGGGCCAGCAATATATCTCAGCTATAAATACGTAATTCCAGATTTGTCGTACCTCCAAAACATCGTTGTACTGATCCAGTTTCTCTACCATTGGCCCTGAATCAACTCCAAATATATGCCCAGCATGGTCCTAAGAACAAAACAAAAGCATATAGCGATTATAATTATTGAGTAAAAATCGACTCAATGTAAATATCATGTTCTAACTAATCATTACTGTGTTCAATAAGCTGCATTTCATTAATGTTATTATTATATTAACTCTTCACTTGTCAGGCCTTAGGCCTACTAGAAACTATAAACTTACCACTCCAAGGAAATGTGCTATTAGAACATCCCAATCTTCCTGATATAATGATGGAATCAAGTGATCAATGCATCCATTGTCTACCTACCAAAAGAACTAGTCTTTTAGTTGTACATAAGATGAATGAAACAACTAGTCTTTTAGTTGAATGGAAAATAACGCTGCTGATAACTTACTGAGTGAAGATCTTTAACATTGAAAGAAGGGAAGGGGTATGACTTCTCAAAATGGTGCGGAAACAACTGCATCCAAGTGTCATCTCCCATCATAACCACTTTCCTGCCGTTTTGAACCAGCTGCAAAAGACCGCGGTGGGCAGCGAGTTAAATTAATCTAGCCATTGTGAAAACTCTAAAATACTCCTTAGCATGAAGAAAATAAAAAAATTCACCTGATGCAGAAAGTTATCTTCAACAATAGCCGGAGCACCAAAACTATTTCCTACGTCAATAAAAGTTGGTAGTCCGCCAGTTGTGAGACCCTGATATAATGAATAGTGAGAAGAAGATGATTTGTATGTGAAAGGACACAAAATGAAGGGAAAATAATCAATCAAGGTAATAAAGTAAGAAAAAAATCACCTTGAGGCGTTGCAAGGTTGTAGTAGGTGGATCCGCAATAGATTTAAAAATCTTTGCACGAGAGGGGTGCATAAGAGTCAGGTTCTGAAGCACATTAAGGCGATCCATCCATGGTTTTTTCTCTGCAACAACCCACACGTGGAAATGAAGTAGCAAAAACGCAAATATGGTAGTAACAAAAATTAACTTGGTGTTAAAAAATGCCAACCTTGAAAGCAAGAACTAGGAGCAACAAAGTCAAACCTGCAACAAGCAAGTAAATATGTTAGAAATAGTGGCTTTGTCAAAAATATTGGCCAACAACTCAAACAACGCACTGTCCTTAAAAGTACCAGATTACCTAAGTGCATCGATAATAATAATGAGGACCCGTTTGACACGAGGTTTGGTCCAACATCCAGTAGAAGTATCAAAACCCTCACTAAAGCATGGGGAGTTAGACGCAGCATCAGAACAAGTGCTGTAATGCGGAAGCTCAGTTCGAGTGAGTAGAAATCCTCTAGTAAACAACAATATAGAAACCAAATGAACCACCAATATTGCCAGAAATGGCCATATCAATCTCCATTTCTCTCCCTTACCCATCTCAATAATTCAAAATTCCAATTCTGAATCTGTAACAAAAAAATGCAATCATTCAGCATGGAAAAATCAATCAAACAACACATGAAAATGTCACACAAAACAATCATAGATCAGCAAAGCAACTGATTGAAACTTTAAACCCTAATAGACAACTGCGTAAATCGGATACGGATCTTTAGCAGTGAGGTGATTACCGTTGAAAGAGAACACGTCGGTGGTTGGATTGAAATCCGTGGTGTTGAGATCGGAACGGAGTCGGGGGTTCCTATCAGATTAGGATCAGGTGCAGCGTAAATATTAAAATGCTACATTAGCATTTTGTTCGACTTGCAGTACGCAGTGCGCGGTGGTGCGGCAGTGCGCGGGAGTGCGCCACCACCGGCTCCAGATCTAAGGTTTGTAGTTTCCGATCTGTTGTTTGTTCTTCGATCTACCTCATCAATCAAATCGGAACTAAGAAGCGACACTGGACGGATAAAGCCGATGATGATACGCCGGTCGAAATGGGAACGGGAGTTGTTGCCGGAGCCACCGCTTTCCGAAGCGGAGATTAGAATTTTTTTTTTTCTTTTCTTTTAAAAAGGGATTAGGTAGTGGGTGCCTGACTAGGCCAACCCCACTGGTATTTTATATAAAGGGATTTGCTTTGGAACCGAGGCTCAGCCTTGGACGAATGCAAATGCGTTTGATTGGCTCGTTGACTTGGTTAGGAGGACCGAAGCGTGCGCGAGATATTAGGTTAGGTTGTTATTAGATGGACGCTAAGCAATATGATTTTATACCTGATCGTAATTGGTCTAATTAAATTAATTATTATTTTCTGAATTTTGAATTTGATATGTTCATATTTATGCATAAATGCATTGCTGAATAAGATGGGTTAAGTTCTAGAAGGACATTAAGTATTTGTGAGACGGAAGGACGAAATCTCAACCGTTAGATTTGATTAATATACGGTTGAGATTAAAGTTGGTTTTTATATAATGGGCGGTTGGATTTGCAAAAAACCCTAGCGGTTGAGAGTGACGGTTACTTTTTTGAATCAAATCTCATCCGTTGGATTATTAGTAATCAACGGTTGAGATCATGTCTCACCGTCTCACATATATTTATCGGTCCTCCTAGAACCTTACTCGAATAAGATATACCGAAAGTCACTTGTTAAATTATTTTACAAAGTATAATTATTAATTCAAGTTAAATAAATATATATTTTAAATATTTAATTGTTTGCCGAATCCCGCCGCACCCGTATCCCTATTTTTGGAAATTTGTCGAATCCACGAATCCCCGCACCACGCATCCCCGCACCCGCACCCGCACCCGCACCCATGCTTCCCAGAATGTAAGTCTTCATAAAGAAAACCAAACAGACTACCACAGGGATAGACAAGCATCAGATAAAACAAAAGGGTTTTTAAGCGATAACCACCCGTTCAATACCACTTTTTTGACAAAACCACCCTCTCAAAATTTTTTTACTTAACCACCCATTAATTTTGAAACTATTAATTTTGACACCCAAATACTGTTCCGACGACTTATTCCGGTAAAATTGACGTTGACTTCGTTGACTCACAATTTTTTGTCGAAAACCACCCCTTCAATACCTAATTTTTGACAAAACCACCCTCTCAAAAAAAAATTTAAGTTAACCACCCACTAATTTGAGAACTATTAAATTTGACACCCAATCTAACAATTAATTTTTATTTAATGACCAAAAAACTTGTATAAAATAATATGAGTTAAAACTCGATCTTAATTACAAAGCGCAATTAATAAACAAATTTAGTATGTTTCGATTTGTTTATATTGGCAAACCGTGTTAAGATTAAGAGGGACATTTTAATTTTGTGAGACGGAAGGACTTAATGTTAAACGTTGATTTGATTAATCTGACGATTGAAATTAAATTGACTTTTAATTAAATTGGGTGGTTGAATTAGAAAGAAATATGGAGTGGTTGTATTTGACGATTATTTCGAGAAACACGTTCAAGTAAAAATTAATAGTTAGATTAATGGATTGGTCATTAACTTATATTAATTTGAAGTTATATAAAAATGGATTGGTTGAGATAGGATATTCAAACTTAATTATTGGTTATTAAATAAAAATTAATAGTTAGATTGGGTGTCAAATTTAATAGTTCTCAAATTAGTGGGTGGTTAACTCAATTTTTTTTTTGAGAGGGTGGTTTTGTCAAAAATTAGGTATTGAAGGGGTGGTTTTCGACAAAAAAATTGTGAGTCAACGAAGTCAATGTCAATTTTATCGGAATAAGTCGTCGGAACAGTATTTGGGTGTGAAAATTAATAGTTTCAAAATTAATGGGTGGTTAAGTCAAAAAAAATTTTGAGAGGGTGGTTTTGTCAAAAAATTGGTATTGAACGGGTGGTTATCGCTTAAAAACCCAAAACAAAATGACTAATGTTATTGATATGAAGCAATGTAAATCACTAGGTTACAATTTCTCTAAGCTGACTTACCAGACCAAGAAGATCCTTCAGAATCCAAACCACAAGCTTTCTGCACTAGGTTACAATGAAAACTACGTCGTTTTAAAATTAATTTTAAAATTTTAAAATTTGAATTTTGACTGAATTTGGTTGTACGCTGTACAGGATCCGAAATAGCGTAAATATTAAAAAATTAATTTTTTTGATAGTCCTCTGCGACATAAAGTAATCAGCCAGATAATATTTATAATTAATAATTTTAGTTATTAAGATAGGATTCACTAATTAATTTTTTTTGATAGTCCAACGACATAAAGTAAGGTTTTTGAATATAGTTAGATGATAAAAAATTTAATAGTTTTTTTAAAAAATTATTTCTTTATCGCCTGCACCACTTCAAACTACGGCGTCGTTTAAATCGGAAGTAGCCCTGTACTTGAAAAACATTTGGACTCTTGATGGGCCGGGGGCTGCGGAATTCACACTCTAAAACTAGATGAGCGCCTATTTAGATTAGGAAAAAAATCTGATTTAATAAATAAAATTTTGAATTTTATTGCTAAATAAAAGGGTTTAATAGTTTTTAGAATAGGATTTAGATTATTATAAAATTCATAATTAATCGCAAAAACGCTGTATGCAGCACCGGATCTTAACCCGTCCATCTGGCCCTAAAGCCCAAAAACCCGACCCGGTGCATGCCCTAGCAATCAATTAAGAATTTATTTATTCCATATTTGATAAGTTTTAAATTGATTTGATTACAAATTTAGTCCGTTGATCAGTTATTATCAACGAGTTATAATAATGAATAATTGAACACATAAAAGATTTTATATCACAACTATTCCCTATTAAATAATTAGTATTTTCTGCACATTTTAATTGATATATTGTATATTATTGCCTTAAAAATAGTCTTATATATGAAATAAATTATAAGTAAATAGTAGAATTATCACGGGTATTATCGGTATTGAAAAGTGGCTTCAACATGTAACTGTTAATATCACCATTTGTACTTTATATACAGTGTAAAGGAAATATATCTTGTTGATCCATCTATTTTAGTGGACTCATGAACCCCCTCTTGCATTTGTTGATTCCATTTTTTCAACGTATCGGATTGTGTCAGCACATTTATGAGACATGTGAGTTGCACATGTTCTGCACGTGATATGCACATATCAAATGCAACGACATGGTCCAATCTTGTGCATTGAAAATTTGCAATCAACGAATGTAAGAGGGGGTTTATGAGTCTATCAAAATAGATGGATCCATATGATACAACCTCATAGTATAGATATATAGTGTAAATGAAGGATACAAGTGAAATCTTTTTAGTTTAATCTATTACTGCCCCTCAAGCGAAGCGTCGAGTTAACCAAAATGCAAATTTTGGACCTAACAATTCAAATAATGGACGCGAGAGTCGTTTAGTAAACATGTTTGTCACTTAAAGAGATGGCGGAACGAGATGAGCACAAAGTTTGCCAGAGGTTACTAGTTCTCGAGCAAAATGATACTCCCTCCGTCCCATTTTGAGTGTCTCATTTGAGAATTTTCATGATTTTTAAGAAAATGAAAAAATTTGAGATAAAAAGTAAGAAAGAGAATGAGCGGAATAAAAAGTATGAAAGAGAGTGTAAATATAAAGGTAAAAAGTTTCTATTTTAGGAAATGGGAATATCATTTTGGGACATCCAAAAAGGAAATGGGACACTCATAATGGGACGGAGGGAGTAGTCAATATCAAAATATTGGGTTCTTTTGTGAGCAACAGGATTCTGAGACAATAAAATGGCAATGTTATTCTTACAAAATAAGAGTGGTTAGCTTGGAAGGCCAATACGTAAGTCCTTAAGTAAATTAGACAAACCGAAAACTTCACTCGTATAGTTTGCAAGAGCACGATGCTCAGACCCAATATTAGATCGGGAAATAGTAGGTTGTTTCTTAACACTCTATAAAATAAGATTGTTACCAAAATATAGCATAACCATAAGTGGAACGATGAGTCTCCAAACCACGAACCCAATCAGAATCAGAATATTCAGATAAAGCAAATGATCCCGAAAAGGTGAAAAAATGCCATAATAAACAGTACCCCAAACACAACGAAGATGTGAGTCATGACTGCAAAGTGATCTTCACAGGGATCTTGAAGAAATTGACTAACTGAGTTCACAACAAATGCAAGTTCTGGTCGAGTAATGGTAACATACTGAAGTGCACCAACCAAATAACGATATAAACTCGGATTTGAAAACGGAACACTTATGCTGCTGTGAAGCTGAGATATATGAACAAATGGCATAGAAATCGGGACTGTATTAGTCATTCTAGCTCTCCGAAGAATATCATGAGCATATTTGGCTTATCCTAAGAAAATACCAGTAGAGGATGATGGCACCTCCAATCCGAGAAAATAATGTAGAGAACCCAAATCTTTGATTGATTTTTTTAATCAGTACGTGAAATAAATTGACAAATGGCTAAGGATCATTTCGAATTATAATAATGTCATTAACATACAACAACAAATAAAAGAAGACGAAGCAAACGAGAGTATACAAATAGAGAGGTATCAACGTTGTTGCAAAGAAACCCCAAATGAATGAGATGTGAGCTGAAACGTTGAAACCAAGCACGAGGAGCTTGCCTAAGTCCATAAATAGCTCTTCGTAAGAGAACTAACATAATTATGATGTTGAGGATCTTTATAGCCGACAGGTTGTGCCATATAAACCGGAATATCAAGGACACCGTTAAAAAATGTATTTTTGACATCAAGTTGATGGAGAGGCCACTTACGCAATAGCAAGAACATTACGAACAATAGTAACCTTGACCACCAGACTAAAGGTGTGCTCAAAATCAAAACCTGGAATTTGAGAAAATTCTTGAGCAACAAGACGGGCCTTTTGTCATTCGCTAGTCTCATCTGAACAATATTCTAAATAAATAATCCATTTAGAATCGATAATATTTGCATATGTAGGATGAGGTACAAGATCCCAAGTATGCTGACGACAAAGAGCATCCATCTCGTCATCCGTGATTGTGATCTAGCAAATTTTTCTACCTCAAAGTCAGTGACTAAGAGATTCTGAATGCAATTCAAAAACAATTTATAAACCGAAGTTTTCGGGTCGTCCAAAGGAGAAAACTTAAACTTGTGCACTGTATAAGATTTAGCTTTAATCTAGCTAACTCAAAATTAATATATATTTGTGTTTTGGGAGTATATATAATACGAGTATTCAAAGTACGTACAATCCAATAAAGAAGATTTCAGAGTCTAACTTTTCTAGTCCAATGCATCAAAACAACGATCATAAGAGTAATATGATGAAATGTCTAATGATTTGAAGTTGACTATTGAAGTTGACTATTAAATCACTACTCAAAACAAGATTTCGCAAATGTTTAAGTATTGATTTCATATAGTTCAAGTCTCACGCTTCCGATTTGATAACTTGAACGATACAGTCACATTAATCACGAACTTCCATTATGGTGATCAATGTGATGTATCGGATAAAGTAAAAGCCTACTCTTCTAATATCTAATGTTACTTCCGTAGTCACTAACAATTAGATAGCTCTACTCAATGATTACTCGAAATCCTTATCTTCCGATATGAAACCTACAGCAAGTTATGTTCATACAAGCATTTTATCAAACACCTTGCATTCATCGTTATCAAAATATGAGTATGAACACAAATCATCTAACAAATCATTCCGTCTTTCATCAAAACTGATAAAATAGTTTTGAATCCATCAAACAAGGTCCATTAGAACTTGAAACAAGAGACTACTCACAATACATAGTAAACAAATTCATAGATTGTATATCAAAATGAATTCACAATCGCACAAAGTTTGATCAATGAAAACAAGAATCAAATACACCTTTGGATCTTTTCAAAGTATAGAGAATGTCTTCTTATCTTTGGTTGTCTATCTTCTTTCTCCGTTCAATCCACCTCTCTTTTGAAATCCCAAAAAATATGTTTTTATATCGTAGGATAGAAGTGGGTCGGGTGCCTCGGGTCAGACCGGAGCGGCCGTACCTCTTTGGCAGGCATGAATGCCTCGGGTGCCTTGGGTCAGTCTAGACCTAACCGAGTCCATGGAGATAGTTCCGCTTCTTGCTCTCAAAATGAAAAAAGACTTTTCGGAAATCGTCGGTTGGAAAAGAAAGAAAGGGGAGTCTTTAGGCATTGCTAAAAAGGGAGATGGTAGTTGGCTTTCAGAGTAAAAGACATGGAATTCAGGTATTAGAGTCGGGGCGCAGTGCCCGGTGATAGGTCTGGTGCCTCGGGTGGGTCTATTCTGACCCGAAGTGACTGCAGCCTCAACTTTGAACGCATATTTGACCATTTAAACCTTAGAATCTGACTTTGATGTAAACTAGAGAATTGTAGATAATTAAATCATCTTTCTAATGGTGTATAACTCGTTTCATTCGGATTTCATATGAGTTCTCGAAAAGCTGTAGAAATCATGGAGGTAAAGCTTTCTAGATTACTCTTTTGTTCAATTCTTCACTTATTTGAGTCATTTTCCTCCATAATGCCTCAAATCATATATCATAGTAAATCAACTCTTCATCACAAAAAATGGATCAAATAACAATAATAAGTCGAGCAACAAAACAAAATTCATAATACATGGAACAAATAATCGATCGGAATATCGACCGATTAAAATACTTCACAAATAAGGGATGGAGGTAAAGCTTTCTAGATTAAAATAAGGGATCGCAAATGATCGTGTCTCTAGATGCAAATATGAAATTGAACATGTCTAAGAAATTTTAAGAATAATATTAAAACATTACATTAATCTTCAATAAAGTCAAAGTACAAAAATAATAATTATCTACCCAAACAGAATGTCTTCATCAACTTACAACAGTACTTGTCCACTATTTTAGTTTCTACTACCTTCTGATTACATACAAATGTTAATTTTTCATTCTTAATTAACCTAAGCAGCATGTCTTTAACAGCTTTAGGTTTTTGCACTCCATGCCACTCTGCACTATGTTTCAAATACTTATAGCGTGGGTATTCAATTTTACTCTGAACGAGTACATGAACGACTTCTTCTGGAATTTGAACTAGAAATTTCGCCATCTCCACATTACTCTTACTTCCACAAAATCCGATGATTCTGATGAATTTAAGGCACTTATGATGATATTGAACTGAAGGCTCAATGAAATTCTCCATATCATTAATACAAGGTGGTACCTGCATGCATGCATGCATGATGTTTTAATGTCATTTATAATCACAAATTATAAAAAATTATCTAATGGGTATTAAGAAAAAAACATACCATCTCAAGTTTTGTCAAAACTGGACATGCTTCTAAAATTTGTATTATGGTTTGACGATCGATGCCTCCAGAGGGATGGCTGTATAGTGTTAACCATGTGAGTCGAATGAAGGAATTCAGTTGTCCATGTTGAAGAGATTCCTGTAAAGATTCAACACACATAAAAATCGAACATATTGATTAAAGCATGTATTGCAGGAATTTATTTAATTACCTTCAATTCGAGTTCGTCATCTCTTAAAATAAATAAACTTCTCACCATATCTCCACGTAAATTTCGGAAAATATAATTAGCTCCATTAACATCGAAAAAGCTGAATTCGAGTGTTGTCAGTTTAGGAGAGCTGATCTGAGTAAGATCAATAAGAAAACCTCGATAACTGAACTCTGTCAAAGCTTTGGCACCGACCAGATCAATTTCTTTCATGTCAGTGCAATACCAAATCAAAAGGGTCACAAGGGCATTATTTGTAAATATTAGTTTTTCCGGTACTATACAATCAACCAAGAACAATTTTCGAAGATTCGGAAAACATAAAACAATCTTGTTCATGTCATCCTCTGTGACAACAACTTCATATAAATCTAGAATCTGTAAAGAAATCCACTCGAAGGTTTGATAACACCCAAAGACGCAAGTCTGAAGATATAAGGTGTGTAATGCAGTGTGTAAATTATGTAGCTTTTGCCATGGGAAGATATAGGTATGATCGCCATGCGCGAAATCTTTAAAGTTACGTACTAAAAGCGAACTGAAACCACACTGAACTGCTATATTTATCCAATCATCAATATCCATAAAATTTTGTTGCGTTTTACGAAACAAAATTTCAAATATCTGTAAAGGTACATGCACTGGTAACTCGGTTCGCAATATAAAAAAGTGATCCAGAATTTGACTCATCTTTGTAAGATCATAGTTTGTATTTTCGAGACATCCGTTGCACAAATCAATTTTGATACTATCAAGCCATGCAGGAAGATGCAACCAACGTTTACATGCTACGCTCAAATTCATAGCATCCATCAAATTCAATTTAGACATAATGATCAATATAACATCTTCAGGCAAATCATCCAAATTTGTTTCCTGTAAATATATAATAAGTATCACAAAAAATATAAAGAGAAAATAATTAAGACAAAAATAATTGGACGAAAAGAGTATCAATTAATTACCTGAAGATGGCTGGAGACCTCTGTTCGTCTTCTTCCTAAGTAACTAAGCAGTTTCAGAGATGTCATTGGTTTCATAATTGTTTTCATTCTCGGGATTGTTTGAATAATTTTTGCATTAAAAAATTTATATAGAGATGGCTGGATAGCGTAAGCCTACTAGAATTAGGTTTACTTGTGGAAGTTGATTTGGGCCGAAAATATGATAAACGGCCCAATACTCAATTTTAAGTTTTTGGACTTAATTGATTAGTCAGGCTTGGTCCAATCTGACCGGTTTAAAACTACTTATAGAATTCATCTTGTCAGATAGCTGAGGTTTCATACTCATTTAAAATAACCAAAAGGTTAAAGCTGAGGTTATTAGGCCATCTTTAATGGTAGATAAAATTTAAGATTTTATATGCAATCTATCTGAATGG
>QZGG01003568.1:0-22427 GCA_006409495.1 Sedum album | reverse complement strand
TTGTTTCAGCTTATGTCACATCGTCCCAACATGTAAAGTTGTATCGACAGCTCCCATGTGCACGTATAGTCCACAGTGGACATTATGTGATGCTGGTCTTGTGGCTTACATGTCACTTGCCAGACATTGTGGAACAATAATATTGTGAATCAATCGCTGGATGTGTTTGGAATCTTTCGTAGCATGGAATCTTAAAATGTGATCATGTTGGCGTTCATTTAATCAACATTTTGGCACTCTACTCCTACCCAACTCAATTTCAAGCAAACGTCTAATGCATTAATAAAGTTGTAACACCAACCACACATCATAAAGTTACACAGTCACACACCAAAACCCCACAAAGACAACTCCAACGTCTTTTTCATCAAAAGCTGCCTCTACTCTTTGGTGTCTTTAAAAATGTCCAAAATTAATTGCCATTTGTATTTGTTTTCGTATAGATGCAAGTTTCAAAGTAGTGAACAGCCCGACAAACGATTTTTTATTGTATCAAATAATGATTGATATAAATTAATCATTTATGGTCATTTGGTCATAGTCCAGACTCTCATAAATGAGTTATATTTGGACAGTTGTAAGAGTGCAAATTTAGATTGATAATAAAATTTTATAAGACACGAGAGTATTATGTCAATCGTTTATTTTGATTTATCTAACGATTGAGAAACTAATTTTTAATTAAAATGAATGTTTGATTACAAATACACGGACGGTTGATAATGACGATTATAATTATTAAACGTTTAAATAGTAGAAATCAACGTATAACAAATATTTACTTGTTATCCAAAATTATTTTATATATTTCTTATTTAAAACGTTCATTATGATGTATTGAAACTCAAAATAAACTCATTTGAACATATTTAAGTTTTTCAATATGAATAAGGAATGACCATATTGTTTATATTTCACCATTTTTATGTAATATCCGAATCTCGAAATTTATTTCCATTTACTTTTCTCCTTAAATTATTATTTTATAAATGCAGTAATTTCATCCATTTCCACAGAAATCTCCAGAACTCCTCTCCCTCATTACATCGATTGGAACCCAAAACCCTAATAATCACTTCGCGATCATCGGCGTTTTATCGGCGGCGAAGGCGGAGGATAAAGCAGCAGTCGTAAATTGCTGTATGTCATTAGATTACATTGGAGTTTACTCGTGTAATTACCACAACGGATTTAGCGAGATCGAAAATCCTCTACAATGGCCTCAGCTACGAAAAAAGCGACGCCTGGTCAAACTTCGTCTTCCTCGACATCTGGACCGGAGTGGACTGTTGCGTCTACTGATCGACGTGATGATCAGCTCGGGAAGAAGACTGCCGCCTTGGCATCATTAGTTCGTCCTAGTGATGCCTTGCCTGATGGCTCCGGTAACAAAGGTCCGTCTCATCTTTTCCGATACGGTTTTCTGGTTGTTTGCAGTTGTGTGTTTTGGTTTTGGAATTTGAATTTTGTAAGGATATATGTTAAACGGGCTAGATGGATTTGGATATAGTTGCTTCTTTGATTCTTTTGTTTATTGTAATGTAATTGATAAGCATGAGGTTTGTAGTATGATAGATAGGATTAATTATGATACTTTCATTCCTGTGCTCAAAAGCGCTACTTATTGTCCAGGTCTACCACTCATGCTGCGTGCTCAGTCCCTTCATCCGTTGGACCCTCTATCTGCTGCTGAAATAACTGTTGCAGTATCTACTGTTCGAGCAGCTGGAGCGACTCCTGAGGTATTTTTTATTCTGCTGACTTGTTGTTTGTCTACTGTAGTATGTTTATGGTGTCAAAGCAAGCAGTTGCCCACTTATATCCTTTAATTTCAGGTAAGAGATAGCATGCGATTTGTTGAAGTGGTCCTCTTAGAGCCGGAGAAGCATGTTGTTGCACTGGCAGATGCATATTTCTTCCCTCCATTTCAGCCATCTTTACTTCCCAGAAACAAGGGTGGACCAGTAATTCCAACGAAATTGCCTCCTAGGCGAGCTAGACTCGTTGTTTACAACAAAAAATCCAATGAGACGAGTGTATGGATTGTGGAGCTTTCAGAAGTTCATGCAGTGACTCGAGGTGGACATCACAGGGGGAAAGTAATCTCATCACAAGTCATTCCTGATGTTCAGCCTCCAATGGTATGTATCAAGCTTATGGCTGAAAGCGCAACCTTTATACACTGTTTGTACTGTTGTGTCATGACTTGAGATCTAGTAGAGTGTACACCTCGATCTAAAGGCATCTACTTAAGCTGAAAATTATACCTGTAAAATATTTCTCATAAAATTTTATTAAATTATGGTGCGAGCGGAACTAGTAAAATTCAAGGTGGGGAACAACTAATGTAGGTTGATAACTGGTACAAATATGAATCCAGTACTGAAATTTGCAGTCCGGGTGTGATTGACATGATCAATCATGTGCATGATAACAAAAAAATACAAGCCTTACATGTTATATATGTCTTACTAGCTACCTACTAACACCTTAAGTTACCATTAATAACTTAGGATGCGGAGGAGTATGCTGAATGTGAAGCTGTTGTAAAAGATTACCCCCCTTTTAGGGATGCTATGAAGAAACGAGGTATTGAAGATATGGATCTTGTGATGGTTGATGCATGGTGAGTTAAAGAACTTATATGTCTTTTTGAAAAGGCTTCCATACACGTGGATGACCTCCACTACGTATTCTGTAATGTGTTTTGCAATAACCTTTGCAGGTGTGTTGGTTACTATAGTGAAGCTGATGCTCCTAGCAGAAGGCTTGCCAAACCACTGATATTCTGCAGGACTGAGAGTGATTGTCCAATGGAAAATGGTTATGCTCGACCCGTTGAAGGAATCTATATTCTTGTTGATATGCAAAACATGGTCATTGTTGAGTTTGAGGACCGTAAAGTTATACCCCTGCCTCCTGCTGATCCATTGAGGAACTATACGCCTGGAGAAACAAGAGGTGGTGTCGATCGTAGTGATGTCAAGCCCCTGCAGATCATTCAACCCGAAGGACCCAGTTTTCGTGTGAATGGGAACTTTGTGGAGTGGCAAAAGGTATTTCTGTTGTCCTCTAATTTTGGTTACCACCTTTATGAATACCTTGTTGCTGAAAATGGACTACTGGCTTGGGATTGCAGTGGAATTTTCGTATTGGCTTCACCCCCAGGGAGGGTTTAGTTATACATTCCGTTGCTTATGTCGATGGTAGTCGAGGTCGTAGACCGGTGGCTCATCGTTTGAGCTTTGTGGAAATGGTTGTTCCATATGGTGACCCAAATGAGCCACATTATAGAAAAAACGCCTTTGATGCTGGAGAAGATGGCCTTGGAAAGAATTCACATTCTCTTAAGAGGGTCCGATTCAAACTTTATTTGATGCAAGAAAAATTGCTACTATTTTCTCCTGTATTAAGATATAGATTCTTCTTATCCTTAAATATTACCAACATATTGTTTGTCAGGGATGTGATTGTTTAGGTTATATCAAATACTTTGATGCGCACTTCACTAATTTTACCGGAGGTGTTGAAACGATTGAAAATTGCGTCTGTATGCACGAAGAAGATCATGGGATTCTTTGGAAGCATCAAGACTGGAGGACTGGTTTGGCGGAAGTTCGTAGGTCGAGAAGGTTAACCGTTTCCTTCATTTGTACAGTGGCAAACTATGAGTATGGCTTCTTTTGGCACTTCTATCAGGCAAGTTTTTTCGATGCTCACACAAAATATTTTGCACAACTATGTGGGAGTGTCGTCTTCCACACTCTTTTAACTGAGCGACCTGCTTGTTCTTCAGTGTCAGCTGCTCAGTTACTTTTCAGTTTCTTTCCTTCCAGGATGGGAAAATTGAAGCTGAAGTAAAGCTTACTGGAATCCTAAGCTTAGGAGCACTGCAACCTGGCGAGGTTCGGAAATACGGCACAACCATTGCACCAGGTCTATATGCACCAGTTCACCAACATTTCTTTGTTGCACGTATGGATATGGCAGTCGATTGCAGACCCGGTGAACCTTTTAATCAGGTTTAATTGCTGTCTTCTTTTTCTTGTTAAATAAGATGTCTGCTTTTATTTTAACCGTCTCTAAAACAACTTTTACTGCTTGTGTTCTGTATCTCTGACATGCTATCTATTTATTTGATTGCTGGATATGAAAACTTTCGTTGAGCTAATTATTCAGCAATGTATTTATTTAGTTGATATTGTGAAACGATTCCAGTGGAGTGCAGTTCCGAAGTAGAAATTTGTTACAAAACATAATATAAAAAGCGAAAGAAAAATTCCTTAAGTTGTTACAGAGGCTTGGCTAGGTCGGAATGTTTTAGTGTCGATGACGTTCAAGCTGACTAGGTTGCTGACCTATTAGTTTCATTTGGCATATATGTGGTGCTGCATCTTTTAACTTCTGTTCTTTGGCTGTTTAATACCTATAGTATTAATAATAATCAATGTCTTTAGCTTTTTTGTGCCACCAGATTGCAAGATCCTGAACAAAGACATTTGGATGCTGTTTGGAGGTCTGCTCACTTAGTAATAGAGTTAGTCTGATTGAGGAATGGCACTAAACTCTCACACATTTTAGACGTAGTGATTGTATTTCCTTATTGCTTGAGTTCTCAATGTGTTCCATCCCTTGTTAGTCATGACAAATATACAGCATTTTGTAGGTGAATTGTTCCCACACTGACTAGTCTGCGAACCAAATGCGTGTGGATTATACAGGAGTTTTTAACTCAAGCGATTGCATCAACTTTGTTATAAACAGACATAATCCAAATAGTATAAGTAATGTTCTGTATCCATGTGAAATTGTGAATTGTTATGTATTTTTGGTTTCAGGTTGTTGAGGTTAATGTGAGAGTAGATGAACCTGGGGAGAATAACATTCATAATAATGCTTTTTTTGCGGAAGAGAAGCTACTCAAATCTGAACTTCAAGCCATGCGCGACTGTAACCCACTGTCTGCGCGCCACTGGATCGTAAGGATCTTCCTGTGTATGACATGATGTGCATCATTCTCAATTTTATCTGGTTCATTCTTTTAATATGAAATTGTTTTCCTAATCACAGATCCGTAATACAAGAAATGTTAACAGGACTGGGCAGCTTACAGGCTATAAGCTGGTGCCCGGGTCAAATTGTCTACCCTTAGCTGGCCATGAGGCTAAATTTTTAAGAAGAGCTGCTTTCCTTAAGCATAACCTTTGGGTCACACCATATGCAAGAAATGAAACGTTTCCGGGTGGAGAATTCCCAAATCAAAATCCTCGTGTTGGTGAAGGGCTTGCAACTTGGGTTAAACAAGATCGTCAACTGGAAGAAGCTGATATAGTTCTTTGGTTAGTTTGTCGCTCTCTCAATTTTCTTTTTGTTGGCTTCAAAATGAGGGTTGAATGTCCTATATATACAAAATTTGCATTGTATTACAGGTACATGTTTGGAATTACCCATGTTCCTCGGTTGGAAGATTGGCCTGTCATGCCTGTGGAGCACATTGGTTTCATGTTAATGGTATCATCTCAATATTATGTCGATGGAGCTGATATACTGCCTTTGTTAATTGTTTGGTTACTTTTTTTACTTTTTTGTTCAGCTGACCCATATGATTTTATTTCATTTTGATTTCATTTTCATATTTGACATTATGTGATGTTTAGTCGGTTTCTTATACTGTCATACATCTGGTGCAGCCTCATGGATTCTTCAATTGCTCCCCTGCGGTGGATGTGCCCCCAAATGCATGTCAGTTGGATGCCAAAGATGGTGATATTAAAGAAAGTGTTGAAGCCAAGCCAATTTCCAATGGACTGCTTGCCAAGCTGTGAGCCTCCCCAAGCAAAGAATAAGTTGAAATTCGATGTACTGTGGCTATCGAAAATGCATCAGTTTCTCAATGATTTAAATAAAATACTTGATGTAGATATTTATACAGGAAGCCGTATCGTAATTTTTGTAAGTTCATGTGGGTAAGCCAAGCGAATACCAGCAGCTCCTTTTGGGGTCATCTGTCCAAACCACATAAAGCATGGAAGCCACATTCCTTGATCCTCGTGTATGTTTGCCACTTTTAAGTTTTGTGTATTATACAATCGAAAGCGTCTTGGTCGCTTATCAATGAGATTAGATAATTATTACAAATTTTTGTTTAATTATAATTGAGGTCAGATATTAAATTGCTAGGACATTATAGTTGAAGGATATCTGGCATCATTTTGAGATTACTATACTCATACGTTGCAATGCTTAAGTTTTGATGAGGTTGTCCTTGATCTATTAGTGTCATTATATATGTTGTGCTGTATCCTGTCACTCTTTTCCTTAGGCTGTCTGATACACCTAACGTTATGGTTTGCTGGCTGTAGCTACCTTACCAGGCTTGCAAGATTCTGAAAGAAAGATTGTCTGCTATGCGAGACCAATGCAGTCATCTTCTGCGTAAGTCTACACTATTTTCACCCCTTACGTCGGATTTTCATTCATTTTGTTTAATATTTATTCTAGTGTGAAATGATAACCCTGATTTGGAGCTAGCTAGTTATAACGTTTAGTCCTACAACGCACATAAAAATCGAATATGTAACCTGCTTTGTCATACATAATTCATCAGCTGACCGACCTTGTGTAAAAGATATTCAATAATTTACAATACGTGAGACTCTAAATGGTTGTCTTCTCTCAATATAAATTATGCTCTACGCATTGTTAACTTTAAGCTACTTGTAACTGAATAGCTTATTGGATTTCACAAATTTAGGACATGTGTTCGGAACCGACCCAGCCCCTCTCAGGCATACTTAGTTAGAATTTTATGTTAATATTCCTTAACTGATATTATTCTCGCCTAAATATTCCTCAAATCTTTTGTTTAGTCTTCATGAAAATACAAAATCTTTCCTTTCTTTTTGAATGCACAGGAAATGAGAATGAAGAAAGGTGATAGGAAATCTCATCAGCATAATTTCACTTTCTCCTGGTCAGTATTCTTTTTTATTTCCGACCCCCTGCTCTGGTCGATTATTTATATACGTTGTTTCCTATCGCCCATTCAGAGTCACACTAGCCACAAACTGCAGCATTGAGCAGACAAACTCCTAAAGAGAAATTTGCACGTAAGTTCTTAATGCATGTCTTTTGCTCATTTTTAAGTTAAAAGTATTTTACTTAGATTGGCTTCTTTATGTCAAATGATGTAGAAAGACGAAATGGCCTCATCAAGCTCGTTCAACTCACCATGTGCATGCTGCAAGTTCCTTAAGAGAAAATGCCCACCGGACTGCATCTTCGCACCATATTTCCCAGCTAACGACCCGCACAAGTTCATCAACATTCATAAGATATTTGGAGCGAGCAATGTGTCGAAGCTCCTGTACGAACTCCCACCTCAACAAAGAAGCGAAGCAGTGAAGTCAATGGCATATGAAGCTGCAGCTAGAATCCGTGACCCAGTTCATGGGTGTGTCACGGAGATATACTCTCTTCAGCGACAAGCTCAGCTTCTAAAGAAGGAGCTTGAGTCTGCAACTGCTCAGTTGAGAAACTATGAAACATTTAATAACTATCCTTACTCTCTGCCATGGAATGGCTGATCAGCTTCTAACTCAGTCGCATGTATCAGACAAATAGTATAGAAGAATATAGTCTAAATTCTAAGGAAAGGTCTGACAGGGCATGAGATGCTCTCAAGTCAATTTTCTAGCCACTGCATATAGAATCAACAAGTCTATGGAGTTTATCAATGCCTTTTTGGCTCCTACATATATTCTGTTTAACACTGATATTATCCATTGAATCACACAACATGCAAATTGCAGCACAGTTATTATCCTTTTTTTTGGTGGCGAACACTGAATCTTTGAAACTGCACCACAGAGTCTCAAGCATCTAACATACACAATGGCATGGGTTATGTTCTAGCAGTGCATGCATTTCATGCTCAACACTGCACATATCAGTTAGATAGAGCAGCTTTCTATGTCGGTTGATCACAAGCGCTACTTGCTTCTTCACCGTTTTGGTTCAATGGAAACCGACACGTGCCTCGTAATTGAATTGGGCCGTAAACCTTTTGCGATTTATACGGCCCCACACAACCCATTTATACGGCCCAACTAAAACTTAGAGGTAAACAAGGTCAGACGTATTTGGGGAACGTGGTGTCACATGCGGCAAGGATCAACCTTCATTAATCCTTTTTCTAACAAGAGTTTTTTAAATAGGAGGGAGACGCTACAAGTCTGGCTAGTCACGAGACACACACACACACACACTATATATAGTATAGTATAGTATACTCCCTAAAAAATCAATCAGAGCATTATTAAATAGAACCCCCCCCATCTACTGATATCTTAAACACATCAATGAAGATGAAGAAACCTAACCACTACATTATCACCATATGGATTCATAATAACATTCAGATAATACCCAAGTATATACAAGAACACACACACACACGTACGTGTAATCTACGCCATACAACGGATTTATATGTCATTTTTGGTGCCTAATATTGGCACTTTTATGTCTTCACTTTTTCAACACTAAACCTGCAAACTATAGTTTTTTTCGGAAAATAAAATAAATGCATGTTATGGGCGAGTAGTGGAGACAGCTGAAATTTTATAAACCTGCAGCAGATCCACTCACATATGTTTAACATTCAGATCCAATCTACCAAATTTAACAACCCCTTCAAACAAATCCTCCATTCTGCATTTTCAGGATATTCACCATCCATTGACTGACCTGTTTAATTCTGTTTTTACAGCAAACGAAATGTTTCTTTTCTTTTATGCACAGTGCAAGTGTAGGCATGCTCCCATGCTACGAAAAGGAAAATAGGCATGTTACACATCTAGGATTTGGGTAATTTCAACACAAAAAAGAACATCCTACTCATACAAAACATGGCTAGAAAGTATTAAGTTATACTTTACTATTTCGGGTACAAAAAAGGAACAACCGAGGGTGGTGATAGTTTAATTTAAAAGTTGAGGCCAAACGGAATAGATAAGGAGGGGAAGTATCATGTGGAACCCTCCTTTCTATGGATCCATGGATCCCCTTCATCACCGTTGATTGTATTTTTTGTGTGCACCAGATTGTGCCACGTGTTTGCATTTTTGAAATGCACACGTGAGTTACACATGACAAATGCACACGTGAGTTGCACATGCTCATTAATGCGCTGACACAATCTGGTGCGTCCAAAATGCAAACAGTAAATGCAATCAACGGCTGCAAAGGGGATCCATGGATTCATGAAAAGTGGGGGTTCCACATGATACTTTCCCTAGATAAGGATGTGTATACTGTATACCTGTGTGAATAAGACTTCTTCCTTTTTGATGCAGAAATATTCACAAAACAAATTGAAAAGGCCAAGCTGTAGAGATAAAAAGATGCAAGCCTACAAAAAATAAACGGGCATCAAACAAATCAGCGAAATATAAAAGTATCATCAGACAAGGGAGGAGCCACTGTCTATATCACTAACCCATCTCTCACTGTCAAATGTTAAATTAAGGAACGAGCTAACCATTATACTCAATTACTCATAGAATACCACAATTAAAACAAAGCTTTAAAACTGCTCATCTGAAATTCCATTACCATTTAGCTCAATAGCATATCATGGCCTAGCTGTTCATCTTGGATCCGGAGATTCTGGGTCTCTTTAATTTACTTACTCCCCCCGCATCATTTAATATTAGAGTAGAGTGTGCCGGAGTTGGAGTGTGATGGTGTTTTCCAATCTGGTTGTTTAAGAGCACACATCATCCCAGAAAACATGTTTTGGCATTTGGCTTCATTCAGATTGTTCATCCCAAAGTTCAGCAGCTAAAACAACCTTCTCTTTCCTTCCTTATCCCTCTTCTTTTCCTCTATTGTTGCATCTCATTGGAGTTTGTAGCAGCCATAAACTGTTTTGATGCCTGTACATTCATGTAGTGCCGGAGCCTTTACATTCTTCCTCATCTCTTTCTTCACCATTTCCATAAGCTGCACCTTCTCAGGGCTGGCTGTAAATACACAGGGCGAATCTTTGCTATCATGGAAGTCAACGTTAAACAATGGAGTGTCAATCCAATTGCTCAATAACTGGAGTCATCAGGATGGAACTCCATGTAAGTGGTTTGGAATTACTTGCAATCAGAACAATGAGGTGGTCGAGTTGGAGCTGAAGGATATGGATTTACTGGGGGAGGTCCCGATGAATTTCACCTCACTGTTGTCCTTGAACAAGCTGGTTCTGACTGGGACAAATCTCACTGGCTCAATCACTAAAGAAATTGGATTATTAACAGAGCTGCAACATTTGGATTTGAGTGACAATGCTCTTTCTGGGGTGATCCCTGATGAGCTTTGTAACTTGTCAAAGCTTCAAGAGCTGTATCTAAACTCCAACAAACTTGTGGGAGCAATTCCAAAGCAGATTGGTAGGCTGACCAGTTTACGGTGGCTTGTTTTGTACGACAATCAGCTGAGTGGTGAAATTCCCAGCAGCATTGGAAACCTGAAAATTCTTGAGGTCATCAGGGCCGGCGGGAACAAGAACCTGAATGGCCCTTTACCGCAGGAGATCGGCAACTGCAGCAGCCTGATGATGCTGGGTTTGGCAGAAACTAGCCTCTCTGGGTCCTTACCTCAAACCATAGGCATGCTGAAAAAACTGGAAACCTTGGCTATATACACAGCTCTCCTCTCTGGCCCAATCCCACCGGAGATCGGAGAGTGCAATAAATTGGAGAACATTTACTTGTACGAGAATTCTCTCAGTGGATCAATTCCAAGCAGTTTGGGAAAGCTGAAGAATCTGCAAAGCCTTCTACTATGGCAAAACAATTTAGTTGGCGTAATTCCCCCCCGAGATTGGGAACTGCAATCTTTTACAAGTTATTGATTTCTCAATGAATTCGATTACTGGAAGCATTCCTTCATCGGTGGGAAATCTGACCATGCTCCAGGAGCTTCAGCTAAGTGTCAATCAAATATCTGGTGAAATCCCACCCCAAATTGGGAACTGCAAAAGCTTGACTCACATCGAGCTAGACAACAATCAGATCACCGCGCTATACCTGAAGAAATAGGATTGCTGGGAAATCTATCTCTCCTGTTCTTATGGCAGAATAAACTGGAAGGTAACATCCCATCTTCATTATCTACTTGCCAGAATTTAGAAGCCATGGATTTTAGCGGAAATAGTTTGAATGGAGCCATACCCAAAGGCATCTTCCAGCTCCCAAAGTTGAACAAGCTCCTGATCATTTCCAATAATCTCTCCGGCGTGATCCCACCCGAAATTGGCATGTGTTCATCCTTGATTCGATTCCGAGCCAGTAACAACAAGATCACTGGAGCAATTCCACCACAAATCAGCAATTTGAGCAATTTAAATTTCTTCGACCTTGGAGTGAACAGAATAACAGGAAATATTCCAGCAGAGATTTCAGGTTGCACAAATCTAACATTCATAGACCTACATTCCAACTCCATATCTGGCACTTTGCCTGATAACATGAACCGCCTCATTACTCTACAGTTCATCGACTTGTCTGACAATATGATCGAAGGTCAATTGAGCTCAAGCATCGGGTTGCTCACCTCATTAACAAAGCTAGTCCTAAGCGGCAACAGATTCTCTGGGGCCATTCCCTCCACAATTGGATCATGCTCCAAGCTGCAGCTGCTCGATTTAAGCAACAATGTTTTCTCCAATACCATTCCACCGAGCATAGGAAGCATTCCATCTCTAGAGATTCTACTAAACCTTAGCTGCAATAAGCTCACAGGCCACATTCCTCGAGAATTCACAGCACTAGACAAACTTGGAGTCCTTGACATCTCCCACAACTTCCTCTCCGGCGATCTACACTACTTAGCCGATCTCCAGAATCTAATCACTCTCAACGTCTCAAATAACAACTTCTCCGGCCGAGTCCCTGGCACTCCATTCTTCCAAAAACTTCCACTCAGCGTCTTATCATCTAACCCTAACTTATGCTTCCCCAATACCGGCTGCAACAGCAACGACACCAACACAAACCGCCGCGCAGCGGCCAGAATAGCTATGGCCGTTCTCCTCTCAGCTGCTTGCGTCCTCCTCCTCGCCGCTCTATACATCATCGCCGCCGGAAGACGAAAGCGAATTACGAAATTTGCCGATCGTTCCGAGGTCACAGACGATGACGTAACCCTAACGTCGCCGTGGGAGGTGATGCTGTACCAAAAACTAGACCTTCCAATCAACGAAGTCACCAAAACCCTAACTCCATCCAATATCATTGGCCACGGCCGCACCGGCGTCGTCTACAAATCCACACTCTCATCGTCCACCACAATCGCGGTCAAGAGATTCCGGTCCTCAGAAAAAACATCTGCCGCTGCTTTCTCGTCCGAAATAGCAACCCTAGCTCGCATCCGCCACCGCAACATCGTCCGCGTTCTCGGCTACGCGACGAATCACAAAACGAAGCTTCTCTTCTACGACTACATGCCGATGGAACGAACGCTAGGAGAGTTATTAAACGATGGAAGTAATGCGGGAATTATCGAGTGGGATACGAGGCTGAACATCGCCGTCGGTGTGGCGGAGGGAATGTCGTACCTTCACCACGATTGCGAGCCTGCTATTTTGCACCGTGATGTCAAGGCGCACAATATCTTGCTCGGTGACCGGTTCGAACCGTACTTGGCTGATTTTGGATTGGCTCGGTTTGTTGAAGATGGTGGCGATGGCCGGTCCTTCTCGGTTAACCCCCAATTGGCCGGTTCGTTCGGTTACATGGCTCCAGGTTAGTCAAACATTCATGTCTAAATAAACATTGACCAATATACCCTGGTCGGGAATTGAGGTTTAATTTGATTTGATTCAATTTTGGTTCATTATGTGTTGTAGAGTACGCTTGCATGCTGAGGATAAGTGAAAAGAGTGACGTGTACAGCTATGGAGTGGTTTTGCTGGAAATTATAACAGGGAAGAGGCCGGTGGATCCTTCATTTCCGGAAGGACAGCATTTGGTGCAGTGGGTGAGGGATCATTTAAAGAGTAAAAAGGATCCGATTGAGGTTCTCGATCCAGTGCTCCAAGGGCACCCAGATACACAAGTGCAGGAAATGCTTCAGGCATTGGGGATATCTTTGCTTTGCACTAGTAATAGGGCAGAGGATCGACCTATGATGAAGGATGTGGCTGTTTTGTTAAGGGAGATTCGGCATGAGAGGCTGAGCGAGGGTGAAGTTCAGAAGCCAGCCAAGAGTAAAAATGGTGGTGGAGATGGTGATTTAGGGATGACAGTGTCATCTTCGTCCCTTGGGGCTGCTAGGATGTTGATGCAGCAGAGATCTACTCAGCATTCAATTTCTTCTTACTCGCCGAATTCGTCAGTTGGGTAGCCCTCATCAATCCTTCAATGATATGAATAGGTTATTAGTTATCATTCTGCAAATTTATGTTTATCACAGCAAAGTAGATTCAACTGAGCAAATTGTAAACAGATGCTATCAAAGGCATTGATACTTGAGTAATGCGGTGTATATTATTAGCAAACACAATGCAATATGATACGAGCCACAATACTTTTTTTATGAGTTTGAAGAAATCAGGACAAACATGAATACGAGTCTGCCCATATACATGTGATGCGCACACAGTTAAGATTTTATCATCCAGCACTTTGACAAAGTTTCATGTAACTGAAAAGCGAACTTAACGGGAACTCAAGGTAACTAAGTCAAGCCAGACATCCAAGTTCGACAAACCATGAATGTATGATTACCTAGGAAAATGGAACCTTTAGAATCAAGTAAATTGAGTTACTTGAAACACAAATTACCAACCAAAGAGTGAGAACAAAGGATACTCAGTGATCAGGTGTAACTTCCAAGCAATGTTTAACAATGTTATGATAAACACAAGGACAGGGAGGATCATCAAGGATGTGTGTGTGCTTGTGGGGAATCCAAATTACGGACTGGATGTCTATTATTCAATAAATAATCCATTTCAAATCACATCTTAAACCATAAGCCTACCATTCATATTTTAATCAAGTTGCTTATTATATGCAAACTGTTCTACAAGACCCACAACCATGTGACGTTTCTAGGCACAGCAAACACACACAAGATGATAAAATTCAATCATAATGCAAAAATAAAGTTCTAATATGTTTCATGGAATCTGAAACAAAATCCAAACCTCTATTATTTCTCAAGCAAAGAGCACATCAGAGAGTCGGGCCAACCATATCGTCTCCTGTCCATTTCTGAACTGGTGGATTCACGCACTACTTTCAAGTTGCAACTGTCACCAAAGCTTTCCAGTGAGTTCAAGAAACTGCAGCATTTAAATGTCAGTATCAATCCTAGCATGTAATTTATCATTCCTAGCTTGTACTTATGTACCTTGATGTTAACTTCTCGAGCGTAACCTTTGTGTCATCATGATGTAAATAGGAAGGTGAAATATGCATTCTTCTCTTGAACAATAAACTTAGAGCTATTCTGCACATGTCTGCACATGCGCACCATATTGTACTAGTATATATACACTGCAGATATATTAAAGGAAGAGAAAAAAGGGACAAAAGATTCCTAATATATAGATCTGCATATGATTTATATCATTAACAAAGATCTGAAACTGGAATATAGCTATCCAAGTATTATTCTATCGACCACATGTATAAGCAAGAATGCACATGATTAAGGAAGTTGAGTGAGTTTATCTTAGACATTAACCGCATACATGTACTGTCCTTTTTTTCAACATATCAGTTACAATAGATGATACATAGATGTGAATAAGGATGACTCTTATGCAACAACAAGATGCTTTTGTGGCCTATCGTTAACGGAGAGTGATAGAGGTTTCTAAACATTATTGCAGTTGTGAAAAAATGATGCATTTGCAAATGGATAATATAGATGCCTACATGCCTTAAAGGAAAAGGTGAGCATATAAGAACTAAAATGCAACTGTAGGACGAGAAACAATCAGAAGATTCTGTATTCTTAGAACATAAATCAATGAAAAGGCAAAATTTATACACAGCACATGGAAGGTTTTTTACCACTGACAAGGAAATCATAGAGGACCGTTGGAAAAGCAGAACAAAGTGCTTTGTTTCCTTCTTTTTCCTGCAGATACTTTGCTAGGATTCATTTTGGTGAGGCTGTGAATTTGATGCCACTCACCACTGACCTTTGTTGTGGTTTGGTAAGCAATCAGTAGCTGTTGATGATAATAACAAAATTATGCATGCAACATTGACAATTTTGACAACATGTTTGAGATACGCACATCATTTTAATTGATATTGATAGAGATTGAAAAAAAAAACTTCAAATGTATTGAAACAACTGTCATAATGGAAAAACAAATAGAAATCGAGTGATTACCAACAGTAACAATGCAGCTGGTGTGCCCACAGTATTGCTCCTGCCAATGAGACCGCGTTCTAGCCTTTAATGTCAATGTTATATCTGCGCAGCAATTACATGCATCCCTTCGGTGTGGACAGGATAAACGAAGGTTCTCTATCCGCATAGCAAGATTTCCGAAATTTAATGGATGTAATCCATCAACATCTTTTCAGTTCTCAGTTCTCACAGCATCAAGGATGCTCTGTTCATCTATGTTCTGGTACATACATGATACAATTAGAATATATTAAACAGACTCAGAACTTAAAGATTTCAGGTGGCTATCGTTTCAACACTGAACGTAAACAGGTCTATTTTCTTGAAAGATTTAGCAAATGAATCACTGAGAATTTAATTTATAAACATACAGAAGGGCGAGGTAATTGGACAAGAATGACATGGACTAAAGGATCATCATTGTAGGCTGAGATATGCTCAACGTCGAGGTAAACAAGTTTCGTACGATATATTTCTCGCATAATCAGAAGCCACTTTTTTACGCGGTACAAAGGTTGCAGAATTTCTTCTATCACTGACTATTATAACAACCAGTCCTGGCAAAATACGCTTCACACTATTCATTTTGGAAACTTCAATGGCTATTTTATCTCTAATTTGTGCTGCCACAGAATTCTCATCAATAAATTTGCATAACCCTCAGAGCCATCTATATCTGAGCAGGACACATGATAAGATATATTGACCCATGTCAGTGATCACTGATCACTAACTTAGTGTGCAATTCACTACATAATGAATGCCCGGAAAAGGATCATAGCTGTATTGTATACAAGCAAAAGCAGGAAGCTATGTTTGAAACCAGCAACATTCACTTTAAAAGAGAAAATGAGATTAATTTTCAACATTACACATTGAAAGAATACCAGCATTTGAAGATTAGGATAGATGAATGGCACGTCTCCTTTGAGGAAAACGGTTGAAGGGCTTAAAAGATGCCTGAATGAAAGACTAGGCCAAAATCGTTCGATTAAGGCATTTCTCTACGCGAGCATTGTTGACAACAATATCTGGAATGACATTTTCTTGTTAGGTTAGAAAATCAATCACACGATCCATTGAAGTAACTCACTCTACAGGGCTTAGTACACGTACTGCGAGCTATATTACATGTTCAAAATGTCTAAAAAAACTCCATGACTATCTTAATTTTTTGGTTCACAGATAACCGTGGTTTTAGTTATGCAATGAATAAACATCACTACACTCACTCCAGCGACCAGTTACATATCAGCAGTTTCTTGACACAGGGTATTCAAATTCAAAAATCAATCCAATTCTTCCTGAAAAGAAACAAAAAATAAAATCTCCGTTATACATCAGAACCTATAATGCCAATACGAAAGAAAAGAGTGACACAAACACTTCAATGCAAAAGTCAAGCTCCATTGGATAAAACCCTAACTCAAATTGCAGTGACATAACATACTACACTTCACTCCAATATTATACCTTCAGAACTCGAGCGCATGCGCATTTATTGAAACGCACTACGACTCTTTGTAGCGTGTCGCTCTAGAGGGAACGGCGTGTGACCGGGACGACGACATTGGGAGTTGATTGAACGGAGATGGCAAAATAAATGAGGACATGATCGTAATTAAGCAAAATACTCCTTGTTAATTGGGTATTTTCTCTCTCTTTAATTATCCATGAAGGTTTTGTATTAAATATATAAATTCAAAGGAAACTACGAGTATGGAAATGAAAACTTCAATAATAAAACCCACACATGAAAATGGAAATGTAATAATGAATATATATATAAAATTTCCGAACAAAAAATAAAGATAAATTTTGGATAAAAGCAGAGCAGTGAGATACATAAATATCGGCAACGACTCGCACCCCCCGCTTCTCCTTCATTCCTCCTCCAGCTTTCCGATCTGTGACCGTCAACCGCAATCCTCCCCCCCGCGAATCCTGATCGGGAGTTATAATCTCCTTCCGCTCCTTTTCCCCACCCCTGACCGAGTCGATTCGCTCTCGTTCATCGGATTGGTATCCTAGGGTTTCCGCCTTCGCACTGATTGTGTGATTTTCTGCTTCTCTTTTTAGGATTCTTTTATTAATATTTTTGCATTTATATTTCAAATTTTGAATAAAACTTTGGTACTGGCTGTTGGCCAAGTGGTAATGTATACTGTATATATGATAATTGTGGGGAGAGTTTTTCTGTTTTGATTGTTAGAGAAACAGTTATATTATGCTGTCCGTAGAGAGCTATGTTAAAGTTCCAAGACTAATGCTTTAGGTTTTGTCAAATTTATATTCGTCTCTGAAAAGGAGCTTGAATGATATAATGGTAATATGCCGTTGCAGGGCATTGTTGAATTGGTTGATGACCTCACATACAAGCTGCTACATCAACCATGGCGACCGAGCGCAAGTATGTTAATATCAGCCTTTATTGCTAACGTGGATGACTTGTTTCTTCTTTGTGGACTTTTGTTACTACTGTCAGCACGTTGCTATGAAGAGTTTGTAGTAGTTTCTTTCAAACTTCAGCATTCATTAAATGTGGTGGAATATATTAAACCAGCGCCAGCATGATACAATTGTGTAATTAGGAAACTGGCGTTTAGTCTTAGACCTCCCCCTAGTTGTATGAAGTTCCAATGATCCTTACAGGTTGTTGATGTGCTTGAATGCTCATGATATGCTCTTATCTGTGAATATACTGAAGATAGTAATACATTCATTTGTCATGACTTTCATGTTTTTTATACGTCTGACCAGTTAATTTGACTCAGGTGGGCATCTTCATCCACAAGAAGAGGTGGAATGACTGTTTTGGGCAAAGTTGCTGTCCCAAAACCTATAAACTTGCCCAGTCAAAAGTAATATCTACTCTTATAGCGAGTCATATTATCATACCTAATTGCTTAGTATGACTCATAATTTGCCTAATTTCTCTTGTTTTAAGGTTAGAAAATCATGGAGTCGATCCAAATGTTGAAATTGTTCCCAAGTAAGTACATTTTATTTTTGGTCGTTGTTTAGTATTACCTTACAAAAGTGTGTCATAAAGTTGTTTTTAATGTGTGTAGGGGTACCCTTAGTTGGGGCAACCGGTCAGGTTCACCTGCATCCAATCCATGGGGCTCGTCTGTATTATCCTTAAACACAGACAATGGCCACCCTTCATCAGGTGGAAGTGGTACCCGGCCATCAACTGGCGGTAGCGATAAGGCTTATGAATCTGCTACGAATGTATGGGGTTCAATTCTAGACCATCTTCAGCGTCTGGGTCTTTGACATCAAATCAAGCATCTGGGACAACCTTACGACCTCGTAGTGCAGATACTAGACCAGGGAGCTCACATTTATCTCGTTTTGCTGAGCCGTCGACTGAAAATTCAGGGTCATGGGCTGCTGCTGGAAGTGGAGACAATGTGGTGATTATTTCTAAAGCAATAAGGCTGTCATTAATAGTGTGAATAATCGCTTCTTTTCTCTTCTATTTTCAGTTTTCTGTCCAATAATGGTGCTGAAATTACCCCACTTCTTATTTATCCTACCTTTTGTAGAATAAAGTTTATGTTTTCCAAGCTGATATAGTTTATCTCTTTCCTTCCAATGCTTTTTGCATCAGGCACACTTGAAGGATGATAAATTTTCACTGATCTCAGTAGATTTCCCGACCCTTGGCTCAGAGAAGGAGAACCTACCCAAGAATGCCCATACATCTCCTGAAGGTTGCAACTCTTCCTATGCAATCTTATTCTTTAATTTTGGCTTGAGATTCTTTTTAACGTGGCATGTGAATTTTCTGCGTTTAAGTTGCTCCTGTTTAATTTATTATTCGAGCTGGTTGCACTAATTAATGGTTCAAGTTTTACGATCTTGGTGGTTTATTTGCTTTTTACCCATCCTCATTCATTGTTACTGTTTTCTTCCTTCTAAAATAATTATGCTCATATATCACTTCAGGTGGCGATGGTGTGGACACTGCAGTAATAAATATTGGTAATTTGAATCATGGCAGAAGAGACAACCGGCTATGCGAAGATGGAAGACGGCCTAATATGGAAAATCGGCTTGGTGATGCTATACAACAGAATCCTAACATGCATGGATCCCCTCAGCATTTGCCCCCATGGCATGGTGCTCCAGCTGGTGTTTGGTACAGAGGGCCAACATGTGCTCCTGCTTATGTTCCTCCGGGTGGCCCACCTTATGGACCCCCTGGTGCTCTGCCATATGGGCCATCTGGTGGCCCTCCTTATGGACCTTTAAAAATTCCCCCATATGGACCTCTCATCGGTCCAGGTGGTTTCCCCGTAGAACATCCTTACTATCATCCTCCAATGCCAGCTCCTTCCCTTGGGGGCTCACAGCCTGTTCCTCATGCAGCCGGGCCGAGAGGGGGTCATCAAAATAATGGAGAGATATACAGACCTTCTAATCCTGATGGTCATTTCCACCCAGGAATGCCAATGAGGCCTGGATTTTTCCCAGGTCCAGTGCCTTATGATGGCTACTATCCTCCACCAGTGGGTTACTGTGGCCCTAATGGCCGAGATATTCCATATTTGGGACCACAAGGTGGGCCTTCTGCTTATGATAGGCACTCGACACATAATGCTCTCGAGCATGCTAATTCTCAATCTGCTTATGGTAAGCATGGCCCTCATGAAAAGCCTGCTGGACCTGAACAAGGAAAATCAGGTCATAGACATAACCCTCATGAACAGTACAAGGTTCTTTTGAAGCAACAAGGAGAAGGTCATGAATGGGGGGACAGTACAGCATCCTACAACTCACAGTTTGGAAAAGGATACCTTGGCAGGCCATCATCACTTGAAAAGGGTCTAGGTGCAGAATCAAATAATGATGAGAAAACAGATTCCAGAAGAACAAGCCATGACGGAGGGCCGCTTCTTGGTTCTCATAATCATGGTGGGTCTCAGTTTGATGGAAGAGTGCGGTTGACAGATGGGGCAAAAAACACAAAAAGAGTTACTCTGGAAACAAATATTCCAGATAAAGTATCATCTTCAGAAGTTGGGGTGGCCGCAAAAGATTCAGGTTTGATAAAAAAGATTGAAGGTTTAAATGCAAAAACTAGAGGAATTGATGGAAAACAAGACTTAACTTCGATTTTTAATTGGGATGAAGGAAAGAGCAGGTCACATAAGGTTCCAAATGCCCCTCATTTTAACAATGAATCTATAACTCACAAAAAGAGTCATTGCGGTGGTATTATCAATCCTCCTGAATCCCATCACTCTGAGGCTATTGATGACTCGAATTCATCCAGGTTTGTTCTACATTATTGTGTTTGCTCTTGCTTTCAGTTTGGTATGCCGTTTGCAGTTGAAAATTGTTATTTTTCAGAAAATTTTCAAATAGTGGGCCTCAAAAAAGAACCGATTACCAGGGTAAAGGGAAACCTGATTTCATAGACTACGAAGGACATAAGAATGCTCACAACGGTCACTTTTCAACCATGGTTTCATCTTCAAAGTCAAAGCCATTAAATCTAAAGGTACAAGATCATTGCTTAAACATGGTTGTAGGGAAGCCAGAATTCCCAATGGAAGGGAAGGATATAGTTCCAAATTCTGAATCTGTATCTGATCCCATTGATATTGAGGCGCAGGTGATACTCTCAATTCTAGTCATTTCTTCTGTATTTTCTTATAGAAACTAATTTGATTAAGCTCTCTCCTATCAGCGAGCAAAGAAAAAAGAAATTGCAATGCAACGTGCCATACAACTGCAAAGAGAAGAGGAGGAACGAATCAAAGAGCAAAAGGCCAAAGCTCAAGCAAAACTAGAAGAACTGAACCGGCGAACAAAATTAATGGAATGCTCTGCGGAAAAAGGCAAACCGGAAACTGAAAAAGCTGATTTTGTTGCTGAAAAGGCCGAAAAGATTTCATCTGTTGTAGATATTGATGGCAAACAAGTGGAGGTGCAGTCTGCACAACTTCGTGGTGCAGATGCAGTGCTAAAGTCAGACACTATTGTTATTGGAACTCGAACATTGGATCCTCAGCAGCTGATACCCAAGGATGACGTCCGTGGTTGTGTCACATTTCCTCGCCAGTCCCCTGTAGAACAGATGGGTGGGTATCATAAGATTGATGCCAGAGGTGAACCTCCACATTATGGAGGTAAAAATAATACGTTGAAGTTTAAAAATAAAGGCTTTAAAGAAAAACAAAATTCCCAGGATGAGATAGTTGCCTCTGAAATGATTGTTAAAGCAGAAGGCGAATCCTTTAGATATGGAAATGTGGTTGGAGAAGAGGTTTCCAAGAAAGTTGATGTGTTATCTGAATCTGAAGTTCATCATAGAATTAAAAGTGACAAGAGCGGGAAAAATGAGCACAAGGTGGAGGAAACATCGTCTTCAGTTGTCAGACAGTCTGTAGCCCCAAATATTTCTGATATCATGAAAGCTCAAGTTGTCGGTATCAAGCCACAGCCACCTAACTTGGGTGAGGCAAATCAAGGCCAGCCTCCTGTTTTTTCTAGTGAGTGGACTCCATCCACTGAGTCTCATGCATCTCAACTGAAAGAAGAATCCCAAAGCAGGATTAGCAACCACGCTAGACATCAGGGTTCACGCAAGCAATCAAGGAATCAACAAGGTAATAGGATTGTCGACAAAACACATGGCAGTGACACTGTTGTATGGGCTCCTGTTAAACAACAGATCAAAGAGGTGATCAAGGATTCCAGTCTCAAAGTAGTTATTGACGAAGCTGGTGATCATATTGGAAATAATGATCATGCCCATAGCAACACAAAAAACAGGAGAGCAGAGATTGAAAGGTATGTTCCAAAGCCTGTTGCACAAGAACTAGCTCAGCAAGTGGGTGCTCAACAGCCAGTGTCTGCTGGAACAAATTTGACTGAATCAGCTACTATTAGAGCTGAACATGCTGTTGAGAATGAAAATGTTGACATCAACAAGCAGGAACGAGCTCCTAAAGCATGGCGCCAGCGAGACTTGGCTGAAGCTTCTC
>QZGG01003567.1:0-22405 GCA_006409495.1 Sedum album | reverse complement strand
CACTTC
Source organism: Sedum album (assembly GCA_006409495.1). NCBI lineage: Eukaryota > Viridiplantae > Streptophyta > Magnoliopsida > Saxifragales > Crassulaceae > Sedum > Sedum album. The sequence continues at coordinate 22,399 of QZGG01003567.1, read as the reverse complement.
AAGGTAGGAGCTTGTCTTTATGAGAATGTTATAATCCATATTGATTAGATGAGAAATCATCTATTGAGAAAGTTCATACGTTACTCTTCCATAACAGACTAGTCTTTTGCTTTTACAAAGGAATTCTTGTACAATTACGTTACAGAAGAATTCGTTAATGTTAGTAAAACGAACTAATCCTGATGAAGAGGATGTTTAGGAACAGTGCAAATAACTTGTATGGTAACATTTCCATGTCTCTTACAAAAATAGCATCATTGGCCAACCATACCTGCTGTGTCACAATATATATACATGACTATTCTTAGAATTTATAGATTTGGCAAATAATCTGGTCATTTGGGAACAAATTAAAACCACAATTTTTTAATTACAAACTTAGTATGTGAGTATTCTGATTGGTTTGGTGTTTGAGTCTGCAAAATTATTTGGTCAGAAAAGATTATGACATATTCAAGTATATGAAATTATACACATTTTGTATTTTTATGAATCAGAGCAATTTTTTCAGCTCTTAGAGTTCTCTTGCATCCTTTTCATTTCAAGTTTGAGGAAGAAATCTGAGTAAATGGGGAAAAAGAGAGGATTTAGGCGAAAGTTTATGACTTTGTTAAAGTGCTTTAAGCCTAATTCTTTGCGAAAATTGCCTAGCAGCCGTTCATCTTCATTCGGGCATTCGAAAAGTAACTATAAGATCAAACCACACTCAGCATTGCCTCAAGCTAGTCCAGTACTCACTCCATTATACAGCCCGTATCGCAGAAAGGAGAGCTTTTCAGCTCCACTCCCAGTTTTAAGTCCAGGTAACCATTACACGACGGGGAGTGAGGAGCGTGAAGAAAGTTTGAGAGAAGTCATTGAATATTGCAAAAGTTTCGCTCATGTGGTAATTTCTAGTTTTGGTTATCTGAATATGTATTTCTTATGTATGCTTTGAATTATTTGATTACTGTATACATTTTTTTGATGTTTTTTCAGCGGCCATCGGATTCGGAGTAGATCTTTGGTTACATTATACTAGTAATAAATGTTGAAGCTTTTCAGAACCTTTTATGTTCACTATGGATTGGAGATTTGGCGAAATCTGAGAAAAGGGCATCATCAAGGTTGTGGCTTTCATTGTTAGTTTGATGTTCACTTTTTTTGAATTCTTATAAATAACAACATTATAGGGGAGAATTATGTGTCTATGGCTGAATGGATGGTTTTGCTCAATGACCAACAATGATTTTTTTCTTAGTATTCTTGTGGTATAGCTACTAGGGCATAATAAGAACCTCAATAATATTTATCTCGGTCGAAAGGCTGAAGCTGAACTTGTCTTAAAAGATTGTGCTAATGTGAGAGTTGCACCCTCAACAAATTGTTCGAAATAAGTTGGAATGGATTATGTTTGGGAAATGTAAGATTAGTTGGAATGATTCTAAATGTGATATTACGAAAAGAGTAGGAATTTCAGTAAATGCAAGAGACAGTATTGTGAGACTAGTTTAGAAATGTTTTCGTGGCATTTGAAGTATGGAAACCAAAGCTGAAAAGATTAGGCAATTGTTACAAAGTCACCAAAAGAAATCCGAACATAGCTATGGTGTTGTTAAAACATTTATATTATATTATATTATTCACAACTTTACCACACGGATTGAGAACTTGAGACAATAAGACTCTGTTTGGTTGCATGAAAAAATGGATGGAAAAGAAAATTTGTCAATATATTTGGTTAAATTATGAAAAATGACAAAATAACAAGGAAATAAACTAAGCAGGGAAATATTAAAACAAGTGTTGCCTGTAGGAACATATTCATTCACTAAGATCATTGCCACTTGCCAGTGATGTATGAAGTTCAAATAGATAGATAAACTGATAACCAGAAATAGCAATGAATTCCACCAAGATGTAAAAGTTGGGTCAAGCCTCAAATTACAATACTGAGGAAACAAAATAATCTGTCCAAGATGATTGAAACTTTGTTTTAAAAACTAACGTCATGGTTTACTCCATTGGGTGACATCCAGCTACTTATTTCTCGGAAGAGTTGGGACCTCTCTTCTTACCAAAACCAACAACTGCAAAAATATTCAAACAAAAATTATAAACAATTCAACCAGAGATTCTCTAATCAACAAGTACGCAAGTAAACAATCCAAATACAAGCTTTACAGTTCACAGCGATAGAACATTGCCTCCATGAATCCAAATAAGCACCATTCACAGAAAAATTCACCACAGTACTTTCAAGTAACAATAAATATAAAATTAGCACGATGAGAAATTAGTGATATTGGAACAACATCATTATCAGATGCTATCTTTCAAAAAAACGATTATACTAAGAAAATCCAGATTGAGCGCCACTAACCATACTCAAAATCAAGTGCAATTAATCAAAGGTACTTGTCTACACATTGGCAAACAATCAAGACCTCCCTAAATCAACAAAGAAGCAAAATTTATGCATATAAAAATAAAAGGAAAGTTTAAACAAAGGAATCACCAGCAGTGACGAATCGGCGATTGTACTGCATGCGCTTGTGAGCGCGGCCTCTAGGCTTCTTCTTCTTGTCCTGCTTAGCAACTTTAGGTGTCTGTCCTCTAACCTTTCCGGCACGCGCTAAAGATCCGTGAACCTTACCTGCATAACAATCAATTATTGAATTCAGCGAGGTTCGGAATGTGAATTTGATAACAGTCGACGGAGCGTCGACATTGCTGAAGATGATCACCCATGGCTGACGACTGTTAGGAGATTGTCGGCGATGCGGTGTGCTCGAGCTGCGGTTGCTAGGGTTTCTATTTTGCTGCAGAAGAAGCACATATCGGGGTTAAGTCTTGTTTGGGCCATCGGGTTAAAGCCCAATCTTCTTCTAAAGCCCAATTCGTTGTGGGTGAAACCCAAGACTAGATTTACTGGTACTGTACCTTTGCATAAATTAGTGTTTGCAACTTGCACAACCCGAACACGAGCTATGCTTTAGACATTGCACTGTCCTTGTTTCTTTGTCATCATTTTTTTTGATTAAAGTCAAAAGCACATAAGTAATACACGTGCAAGTTGTTAAACAGGTCGAAAATCTGTTCGACTGACGAGTATGTTTGATTCAAAGCAAAGCGAGGGGGCTTGCAGGCATTTCAGATACAAATTTTTAAGATTTTGGTTAGGCCTTCGAAGTCTGTGACTGCGCAATCAGCTTAACAGCTTCCACCCTTTCATCTACCAGCTTTTGTATATGCTCTTCTTGATGTGCTGCTGCATCCTCATCTACCTGGACAACTGGGACCACTTCACCAGTCTGTGCCTTGAACATTACAAATGACATATCCTCGTTATATTCACTAGGTACTTCTTTTACTCGCTTTCCACCAATTCCAGAGTCTCTTCCAAGAATTTCAGCTCTTACGCGGTCTGAAATGAACATAACAAAATTTTCCATGTATTTGTCAGCCGGATTAAGGCTAAGATACAGCAGTACCTCCCAGCACTTGAGGAATTGTTTCTTGTTGATTTTCAAACTCTTCCGTACTTCCTCAATTGTACTTGAAGGAGGCAGGAATGAGATTGCGTTGCTTCGCTTTGAGAGTTTCACTTGTTTAAGTTCTGAAACAGCTGAATCAACAGCAGGCTGGATAGAGTCAAAAGCAAGCAGGTGCTTGATATCAACACAGGTGCGCACATGTTGGAAGTAATCCAATGGCTCTTCAACAGTGAAGTCATACACATCTTCAGTTATTGCAACACTCCTCAGCAGCTCCAGCAAGTACCGACCATAACCCTTGTGTTGATAAATAGGCAGCACTAGTATCTGAAATTACAAACGTTAACATTCAAAGCATTACTGATTGCATACTGAAATGCACACAACAACGAAAAACACAGTGATCTTAAGAGAATCACCTGACTCAGTCGCAGACGAGAAGTATCGGGATAATGAAAAAAACGATACACAGCCGAGAACCCAAGCAATAAATACACGGTGTCCCCTGCTCTGCAGTTTTCTTTTGAAGTAGAACATATAGTTCCCAACTTGGATCAGTAACATCAATTGGGCTGCTCCCTGAATCCAGATGTAAAGAAGCTATCAAATATCTTAAGCTGTTAATATAAATAAGAGTTTCTTTCCAAACATATATTAACATGAGAGCATTACCATCAACCAAAAGTAGAACAAGTGGTATCAATCGGCTGTACAGCTTCCCAGCAGGCAAACTGTCAGCAACGAGGCGTATAACCTGGCAAGTGTATGATACTGTTAAATGGCATAATTCTTAGTATTCATGAAGTAGATCTTCTTAAGGAATTATCATAAGTAAATATGACGCGCAGTAGCTTACGCAGTTTAGATTTTCTGCAACAAATACTTTAAGGGAGGTATTGGACTATCAGAATCAACACACAGCCACTGGAAACAGAAATGTGCATATATAAAGGAAAACAATAAAACCTCTAAAGCAGGCGTGTTGCCCTCAGCATGGGTATTGGATTTGTCACTGCCACTCAAAAAATTGTTTCCCAAAATCTTGCCATCAGCAACGATGTCTCTGCAATAAATATAATACTTTTTTGAGAACGAATATAAGTATAAACAATTTTAAGTTGATAGTTAATTCTTGATTAAGCACCTGATAAAGTTTCTCTCAGTGGAAAATGACTGAAGGAAGTCATTCTTGTCTTCAATGACTGTGTCAGCAAAAATTCTCTGCAAGAAGCAACACCACAAGTAAGAAAAATAAATGTTACATATTGTAGTGGCTTGCTGCCTGCCGTTTGACAATACTAGAACTAGAAGAGTGAATGATTAAGAGTCTTTCCATAGATACTATGTTTACCTGTAGAGCGAGTTTTAGATCAGTAACTCCTTTACCACCCTGCACATTTAAAAAACAACAAATATAGCTATACCAGTATAGAATATAAAATTAATCACCTAGGTATCAATTAAGAGAAACTCACAAGAATGAAAAGAAATTTGTAGTACATTTAGCGCACTTACATCAGACGTGCTATCGTATTTAACTTCAGCATACGTGTGGAATGATACACTGCTAACCAATACCAGGATCTGCAAACAAAACAATACCACTTCAGGAATACTTTCAATGCATGACCCTTCATACTACCCTACAGAAAATGGTTGCACCCTATCCTCCACAGAGTACCTTATACTTTGCCACTAGCAGTAAAGGGTACAATTTCATCAGAGCATAACTTATTTACAATGGCTATCCATTTTTTGTTGAAAACCCAATTTAGGAGAAGCTAACTACGAATTGAAGACAGGTAGTAATAGTGGTAATGGGCCTTCATTAAATGAGAAACTATCAATTGACCAGCTTATGCGAATGAGAACAACACAATGTATATCGTCAGATCAACATGGTTAATCCAGAGTAATAGTAACAACAAAAGTAAGACAAGAACACTTAAAACATATACATTAACAAAAGCAAGTGGTTGTATCAATACCTTCAACCCCTTATATCCATAAATCTTCCCATCATCATCAAAAAACTGACTCAAGTCAATTGGATCAATGCAACATTTGTCCGCAGCTTCAACTTCCTCCCTGCTCGAGACTATTCAAGAAACAAAGAAATATCAAGAGACAGATTAATTGTAACTCGTTGACGATAAATGGCTTCGAAAATTTCAATAAATAGGGAAAATATAAAGGCAAAAACATAAACAAGAAGCTTATTTCAAACCTAAATATATTGTAAAGCAATCTTTAGGTTCAACTCCAGCATCTGTACAAGATTAATAAACACAAGATTAGTACGGAAACATCAGATAGCTTAGTAACGCTAAATAGACGTTTGAGGCGCTTTAAATTTGAGCTAGACGAGTTGAATGACTCGCCGATTGATGAAAACCCGACACGCCTACGCTTATTCGAATCGGAGATCTGATCAACTGGTTGCTGTTTTTGGCCCATTTCCGGCGACGTAGGGTTTCGTCAAGGAGCGGGAAAACAGCAGAGGCGGGAGGGAATGCTGCGGCTTCCGACGCTGTGTTGCGCCGAGCTTGAAAGAGACAGTTGAAATGGGCCCGAATATGGGCTCCTAATTCCATTTGGACATTTTCAAAGGCCATCTAATATTTCAACACATTTTATTGGAGGTTGGATATGGGGAGTGAAACATTTCCAACGGTCAAGTTAAGCGAGTTAACTATTTTTATTAAAATGTAAATAATAATTTAGATAAAATTTAAACATTTTTTATAATTGCCCAATGAATTAGATCCTGCCTTGAGGATCAAGCTTCAGCGTAACCAAATGAAATTGAATTGTGATACCACAACAAAGAGTAGATTGTGTAGGCTTTAGTAAATATTTTTCAAAATTGCCCAACAAAATAGACATTGTTTTAATAATCTTACTGTATGGGAAATATCATATTTTGAAACTGTCTGATACTCGCAATTACTCCGGTTGAATACCTATGCTTCTTGAGGAAGTGGTTGTTGAATGTTTGAAGGCATTAAGATGTTAAAACCATCGGCAGCAGTTGACACAATCATTCCAGGAATCTGTGTGTGCCAGTGCAGCTCTTTCAAATCTTTTTGACCCTGTTCAACATTTGAATTTAGAATATTAATAAAACCCATGAAATAAGACAAAGGCAGTCCTGTCTAACACGGTCTATAAAAAAGTTGAAACATGGTCATTATCTAGTTTCAAAATACTTGCAAGTTACTCATCATTACCAGCATATGTATACTACTAACCTGATGAACAAAAAGCAGCTGTGGTGGCAGATCCTCAGGAGCAGTTACTTCTTCTTGTATTTTGGCGCGAAATTCAGCCTCCTCTTCTTCATCTTTTTCTAAAGAAAGGTCCCATATCCTGACATCGCAAACCACAAAGTTCAACTGAGAATAGAATCTTAAGAAGAAATGTTAGCACCTCACAGATTTCCATAATTTTAGCATTGAGGTAGCACTTACGTTAGCTGATTGTCTGTGGAGGTTACTGCTAAGGTGGATGCCTCATGTGGACTCCACTCAATAGATGTAATAGGTTGCTTATGGTATGTAAAATGTGCAATAGTCGATTCTCCAGCCTGCCCCACAGCAAAAAATGAGAATTAAAACTAATACATATATAGAGAATCAATCGAGACACAGTAGTTTGTGTTCTTTGTCCTAGATTGTTGATAGTTAAAACTTTCACGAAATTATATAGGCCAGTTGCATCATCAAGTGATTTCATGTACCTCTAACCGGCGGAGATCCCGGACAGAAAATGTACCATCATCACTTCCAGATGCTAACATACAAGTGGCAAGCCTGAGAAAAGTTCACAAACACCAAATTTAGTACCAAATACAAGCAAGCAAGCCATTTGCTAAACACAACCATGTGATATAATTCCATATTTTAGGCACCTATTCCATGAGATAACATTCACATCTGCGTCATGTGCCTTGAATTTTGCAGCTGGTGATTTTCCTCGACGAATGTCCCATATAGCAATGTGTCCATCCACAGAACATGAGGCAAATACGTCAGCCTCTGATGGGCTCCACTGCAAGAGCAATCAGTAGCAAATGCTAATAAAACTACAAACTACAGAAAAAGGTAATAAAGTTCGAAATAAAACTTGCACAGTAGTTAATTAAAAATAACAAAACAAACGGAACCTGTATATCTTCCACACTTCCAGCATGTCCAAGGTGTGGATTTTTATCAACATTCCATGCAGTACCAGATGAAGGTTCCCACAAATGAATGCAACTGTTACAGTCCCCTATATTATCGAACCAACCATCAGAAAGTTTTTCAACTGAAAAAAAAGTAAAGAAAACAACAAAATAGAATCATTAAGCATAAACACCTGTGAGCAATCTCCCTTGTACAAGAGGACTCCAGTCGATTGCATAGCCTTCAATTTTGTGTCCGCCGAACTTCTGTAAAGGAGCCTGATTTTGAGCTGTGGGTGTGCTTTGGTTCACTCCAGCATCTGATGCCGCCAAGTCATTTAGTTGAGAGCTAAGATCCCATATCTGATGAAAAGCAACATGGATGTTTATTTCCACATAGTATTCATGCAAAATACACCTGATCTTAACAAGTATGCAAACAAAGTAGTCTTCTAATAAGTTAAATTGATTTGAGCTATCATCATATTTCAGTCATAGGCATGTCCAACAGCCGGCCCACTTTTGAAACAAAGTCTTTCGTATTTGAGAAAAATATATGTCCCTAAACACTCATCAATTATTGAAAAAGTTATAAGAACGCCATTCATTATGTTTTAATCACATCACCTTTTCAATTGAAACATGTGTTCCAGAGACAATGAAATACTAACCTGCACATGGCCAGTGTCTGCCCAGGAAGCAACTATATGGGGGCTTTGCGTCATGGAACGAATACGGTTGACACATCCTTCATGAGCAATCTGGCGCAGCTGTTGATGTACAATAAAACATACGTATTACGAATATGTTTCGTCACAACTACTAACAACAACATTTTACTTGCCTGTAAAACTGGATCTTTAGTTCCATTAGCTTCCTCGTCACTCTCTTCATCACTATCACTACCATCACTGTCCATATCAGACCCTTCAGCCGCAGGTTTGGGAGGTATCAACTCACGTCTTTTCCCAGTTATGTTTGACATCTTAAATACTCCAATAGAGTTCCAAGCTGATTTCTCTGCCTGTAGAACATTTAACCACGCAGATACAAATTACACCTAATCAGGAAACCGATGAAAAGGCATAGCCTTAAATTACATGGAGAACTACATGCACCCGGCTATATAGTAGCAGATTCAAATAGTAAGATCTCAAATAACTATCGGATAATTAAGTAAAAAACCTTGAGAACCATCACACGTTAAAACACTGCTCATCAAATTAACAAACTATAGCTCCAATAAAACTAGAAATATGTCAAAATTAGAAAACTGGTAAATTCCAAAAATCAAGAAACCCTGTATAGGATTAAATTTCAAAGCAAGACAGAGCCTTTACCTGAGTCCCAGCCACAAAAAACATGTTATGTGGAAACTCCGAACGGACCAATCCAAGTGAATCCCTAACTATATCAAAACTGCAAAACAAGCCAAACAACATGAGGAAAAGAAGTGACCCCTTTACGTACAATTTCAAAGCTTTTCGCATAAGCTATCATCCCAATTCTTGCTTCAATTCATCATTCACGTATCCTAAAATAAAAATGCAAAAAGTACCTTAAACAAGGCCAGCCAACATGAAATGCATGAAGTGAATTGTAAGCAGTAGGATCACACTGAAGCTCCTCATTCTCTTCAATTTGGTCAACCCCAGGTCTCCACACCTTGGTAGGCATCGTAGGCATAGCCGAAGCCTCTGCCTTCGATCCCTAATCACATCAAATTCATCAATAAGTGAACAAAACATGAATGCTTGAATTGAAGAGATGGAAAACAAACCTTGTTCTTTCTCTTGGCTTTCTTAGGGTTTTTTATGCTCCGAACCATAACTTCGAATTGCGACTGCGGATTGGAATTCAACAGAAGGAATAAGATGTTAGGTTTTCGTCCGACGAGGGGGTTTTAGGGTTTTTGCATCAGCTGTTGGCTACCTTCAGATTTATTAATCACGTCCCCGATGTTTGTAACTGTTACAACACTCACCCCTACGCAGGCTATAATTCTTGAGGTCAATAAATTTATAGAAAAGGTCATGTATATTATAAAAAAATTATCGATATATTACATTTATTCGTACCCATAATATTGTTGCAATATAGTTGTTTTGAAATTTTCTATTATAATATAGTTTGATTAGAAAAAATAAAGGAGTATGAATATTTTTTCGTGATACCGTGATACATAATAAAAATTAAATTAAAAATAATCATCAAATTCAATCGTTTATCAGATTAATCTAATTAGATTAAATCATCTCATCTCGTAAATATAAAATGTATCTCATAATATTTACCCTCATTTGATTTTGACAAATTTATGTATCAAAACAACATTAATTAATTTGTTATAAATAATATTGTTGCACCTGATTGCGAATTGGTGTGTCCTCTTCACATAAATATTTCTTATAAAATATTCAGAGCTTCCCAAACTAATATATTTAGAGAATGAATTGAAATGTTTCTTTTAGTTTGTAACAGGGTAAAATTAGATTGAACTTACAGAGAAAAAATTCTTCTAATAAAATATTCATGCGTTTTGTATTATTATGTTTGTAACAGGGGTTTCGAAATTAAAATTAAGATTCATTTTCTTGCCTTTGAATGTTCACGGTGCATATTATAAATTTATCCTACATATAAAGCACAAAAAGATGAATTGTCTGTTATTTTTAAAGTCATAATTCATCTCTCAAATAACTTTGATTTTATAATTTATTATATAAAATATTTTCATTTCATTATTATATAATTTAACAAATATGAAATAAAAATAAGTGCACAGATATGCATTAATAAACTAGTATCGTTTAATACAGTATGCTTTGAAAGTGTTGTTTTTATAATTATGTCTATATTTTTATTGAAATATATTCTTTTGTTATTACTAATTAGTCTATTAATTCCTAAAAGGGAAATCTAAGGACCAAAAGATTAATTGCTCTTACCCTTTAAACAGGGAATAGTAACATCAATTGTAAAAGAGTAAATTAACTTTATGAAATTTCGAAACTATCCTTTCCCTTTTTTATTTCGTTCTTTTGTCCAAAAACATTTTAAATTTCTGGCGTTGGGTGAGCATCGAACGTCGGTGCATCTAGCATTACTCTTCATATAATGAATGACCAACATCACTTTATACACATAAAATAGGTCAATCTTATTGAGTTTGGCTTAGTTGTGATCCCTGAATCTCTCATCTCAACCCTCCATAAATTGTTTTTCTGAAATTTTGTCATTTTGTAAAATGCAAAAATGAATATTCAAATATACAAATAATATACCCAAAAGTGTAAACAATTCAAATATTTTAGTATTTTTATGCATTTTATAACATATTTAATATTTAATAAATTTAAATAATAAATCATAACAAAATAAAATATTATTAGATTAATAATTGGAGGAAATAAGTGTAATTTTGGAATATAAAATTTGGCTTCAGATGGTAACCGCTAATAGCACCTCTTGCGTTTTAAATATAGAATAGATAATGCGCAATATGCATTAGGTCGATACGAATGGTACCGGACTAATTAATCCAACTTTTTCATTGAAGATATTTCATAGAACAGATAAAGAACGAACAGACCGGGCACTGAAGCCTTAAACACAATCAGTCATAGGAGTTGCCAACATTCTCAAATGCAATAAAGTTTTTAAAAGGAACAAGGTAAACACACAGCACAGATACACTAGAAATCAGAAATCTCATCCTGGAAACAGTGTGATAAGGATTTATCAATTGGTGCCTCCAAGGACTCCCTTGAGTTTCTTAACCTGAGCTTTATCAAGGAATGTTGTTGCAGTCACCAACTCAGTGGACAAATCATTTGCAAACAACGCGAAGTCGAGGATCTGAAGACCCGGGTTCTGGCTACTAAAGCTAACATATGCAACTGCACTTCCTAGACCTGCATTCAACTGATAATGCAACAATCCTTGAGGGAAAACCATGATGTCACCTTTGGATAATTTTTTGAGGTAGACTTTGTTGGCAGATGAGATAAACCCTGCATTTATTGTTCCTTGGATGACTACTAAGACTTCATTTGCACCAGGGTGAGTGTGCATTGGGATGACTCCACCAGGAGCTATGTCTAACCGAGCCATTGAGATTCCAAGGCCATTTAGGCCGGGGAATTGTGCTGCAAAGGCTGGGGTCACTGCAGCCTTGATTATGTTCGTGGTGTTACCGATGGCGCCTAGGCCTGTGTGAGCAAAATCGTCAGCTGTGACTTTCTTTTTGCATGAGTAACCCTCCGGTCCATCAGGTAAATTTAAATCTCCAACGCAGAAATCTTGTACTGTGGCATTGCAGATTGAAAAATATGCAAGCAGAATGCAAATAGGTAACAATGATGATAACTTCGACATGGTTCGTAAGAACTAATGTAAGGTATCGATGTATGGTTGCGGTGCGTTGTTGATAGGATACACGAGCGGTTATATAAGCGCGGATAGATAAGATATCTCTCCAACAACTGCAACTAGCTACAAGGATATCCCAAAGACACAAGGGTTTGGTGCTCATGTGACTTTTGGCATTTCAAAGGAATTCGACAGAAAGACTCTTTTTTGCCCCCAAAAGCAGGACCAGCTAATTATACTAAATAAACATGTTGACACTTTTTAGTACAGAAATGTCTATAATCTGAGTTAACCGCGGCAATTGGGAGGACAGATACACTGCAATGACTTCATGGCTGATTGGAAATGAAGATATTAGTCTGAATTATCTACCAAAGTGGTCCAAAAGCAAATAGCCATACGATACAAAAACCAGCATAAGAAGACATTTATCCGCAGCTGTCTGAAAGTAGTTGGTCACTAAAATGTCTAGACTGCATCCATTTACCTTAGTTGTATGGCTACAACGAATTGCCCTTTCGCTAGGTTATCGCATCGCATTGTGTCTCATTATGCCATGCTGCAACAAGGTAACATGGCAAAATAAGTTCAACATGTTTTAGTTACATCAATGGAAACTCACTGATCTAAAACAAGATAATGTCGCAAACCTAAAAAGACTGTTAGCACAAAAGTACTAGAAGTGAATATGCTTAGCAAGCTGAATTTCACAGTCATAGTATCTTTTTTCTTGGTCATTTTAAGACCAGGCTGAGCTATACTTCAATTTGAGATTTGTTAAAGAAAATCTAACAGAAGTTGTGCGTGTAGGGATCCAAATTAGTGCCGTGCAACTATTTGCTGTGAGTATTAAAACAATGTCGTTTTGATGTTTTATACTATAATCTTAGGTCGTTTTAAGTGAATTCTTTATCAAAATTATTTAGTTTTAGCTCGCATCAAATAGTTTTTGTTGCAAATGAATCCGTAGTCTAGAGATGGAAGTGGGTTACGAAATCTGTGGGCTGGCTCGCGTGGGTTGTGGGTTGCCGACCCAACTCGACCTGTACGATCCAACACGTGGGTTGATATAGTGGAATACAACTCGTGGGTTGGGCTGGGTTTATATTTGATCTACCCAGCTCGACCCACGGGTTGGACTCGTGGGTTCGATACATGAATATAAGGTTTGATCATTTAATATCAAGAAGTTTAACTCTCCTTTCTTAAAAACTAACATTTTTAGTTACATTTTATTAAAAATTTTAGTTTTATATATTATTAAGTAATAATAATTTCTAAATATTAATATTAAAAAATAAATATCAATCGATGGATATAATCGGTCCAACCCGTCTGTCTCATTTATAGTGGGTTCATTTGTAACTTGTGGATTAGGCTGGATTGTCAATTTAATCTTCAAATTGACCCGTGAGTCAGCTCGTTACTACTTGAACTCAGCTCGACCCAATCCGAACCCACAGGAGTTACACAATTTCGACCGGACCCACCCGTGGGCCGACCCACTCCCATCTCTTTCGGTACCCGTAGCTTTGCTTTTGTCTTTTACTGTTTAGTGTTTACCGATTATGATCAAGCTTTTGTTGATTGATGAATCCACTTTATACATGGCCATGAGCATGTCAATGAATTTGGGCCGCGTGTTTCTAAGCCCAAATCACAGATCCTTTCACGCTCCCTCAATTTAATTAAATAATTTTAATAAACAATATTTTCTCTAAATCGCAGTTTGCTTTTGCATCTCACCGGCGCTCAGCACACCTTTAATCGGATCGATCGCCGGCCGGGAACTCGCAAGCTTTCAAAACCAACACTGGAGATGGTATCGTACGTGAGCGTGGTGCTATACGGTGTCGGCGGTCTAGTTGTGGCTGGGATGGCGTTGTTGGTTGCTTTTCAAGAGAAGTTAGTTTATGTACCGGTGCTTCCCGGACTAACGAAGGCTTATCCGAACACTCCTGCTAGGTTTCGGCTTTTGTATGAAGATGTTTGGCTTAGATCTTCTGATGGAGTCCGACTTCATGCTTGGTTCATCAAGCTCTTCCCTGATTGTAGAGGTTTGGATCGAATTTTGCTCTTCTGAATTGTGACTATTGTTAGGAGAATTTTATATGTTTCGTATTAGTGATTGGAGTTGAATTTTTGAAGAGTAAGGATTGCCTAATGTTTTGGACCTGAGATTGTGTACTCCAGATCTGCCATGTGCTTTGATTATGAGTGATGGTTTCTGAGCAGTGATGCACATTCTTATAGTGTGGTTCATGTAAGAGGTAACTTTGTTGGCCAGCTTGTTTGGGTTCAGGAAGATAATTGCTTAGTTTGTGCATTCATATCATTTGAATAAATGGTATAATTTGGCACTTTTCTGTTCCGCTTGCCATTTTTGAGTTCTGACAATCGTGAATCATGTGTTGATAATGTTGTGTAGCTGATTTTATTTGTTGAATTTGACTTAACTTTTTTATGATGATCAATAATGTTGTTCTTGCAGGCCCAACTATTCTATTCTTTCAGGAGAATGCTGGAAGTATCCTGATTTCATATAGTTTTATTATTAAGTATGAGCCGTCAATCATGTTAACATTCTTAGTAAATCTAGGTTTTATGTTATTTTTAGACCTTTACTTTTGACAAAAAGATATCGCACACCGACTAGAAATGGTTCGCATCATGTTGGAGAAGTTGCAATGCAATGTTTTTATGCTTTCATATCGAGGGTAAGATTGTTTTGTGCTAAGAGTCATAACAACCTTTGGTTTATGAATAGGTAATAATCTATGTTACTTTACGCAGTTATGGTGCTAGTGACGGCTCTCCAACTCAAGAAGGAATTACTAAAGATGCTCAGGTATGTTCAACACAGCCTGGTTTAGTTTTCTATTTAATTTTTAGATGTCTTATTCCCCCCTCCCTGCAGGCTGCACTCGATCATCTTTACCAAAGGACTGACATTGACACTTCCAGAATAGTTGTTTTTGGGAGATCACTTGGGGGTGCTGTTGGAACTGTCCTAACCAAGAACAACCCTGATAAGGTGCTCTTTTAAGATTCTTATTACTCATTTTTTTAGTATATTTCTTTAATTTTAGTTCATGAAGGATGGCTTTTGGATAAATATTTGATCTCCTTTTATAAATGTATGGTCTAAGGGTTAACTAGTCTCTTAACAGTCTTCTAACATGAGTGTTCTTTCAGCAGGGCATACAAATTGTAATGAATGTTCATCTTATCTTAATGCTCAATTATTTCATTTTTGAGGGTCATCGATGTCATATAAGCATTCATGTTCAATGCCTATGCTCAGCTAGAGAGGGGATCTCATTTTCTAATTTTCTATGTCAATTAAATTATTTTTGATTGGGTTTCTCGAAACTAATTCTACTTTAATAATGTTAATTCTTTCAACTTAGTGCCTCAGGTTGGCTGTAATCATATTTGCATGAACATTTATTGAATGTAACTGATCTGATACTTTACTGCAGGTCGCTGGACTCATATTAGAGAACACATTTACATCTATATTAGATATGGCTGGAATTCTACTGCCTTTCTTGAAATTTTTTATTGGAGGGAGTGGTGCTAAAGGTTTCAAACCTCTTAATTGTGTTGTGCGGTCACCTTGGAGCACCATTGATGTAATTGGTCAGGTTAGCACACTATCTGCAGACTTTGCTTTTGATGTTCATTCTTTCTGCTGTGGCATTTTGTATGCATCATAGCTGTGACATCGGACACATTTGAGTCTATTGTATGTCATATAATCATACTGCTACTGATACTGAACAACAGAGTCATTGAAATTATGCTGTCATATCTTATATAGAAATTTTTGAGTCATTGATATTTTATCATCAAGATTCTATATAGTTAACTGTGGGAATTTCTCGGGCTCCTTGACTACAAGTGTCACATTTATTTTACATACTTATCCGTGTTTCTAATTTTGTCTGTTTCATGTAAAGCAGGTAAAGCAGCCAATCCTGTTTCTATCCGGGTTGCAAGACGAGATGGTTCCTGCATCTCACATGCAAATGTTATACGCAAAAGCAGCTGCGCATAACAACCGGTGTCAATTTGTGGAGTTTCCCACGGGTATGCACATGGATACATGGCTTGCTGGTGGTGACCGTTACTGGAGAACAATTCAGTTGTTCTTGGAGCAGAATGTGCCGGAGAAAAAATAACCTCGATCATCCCGTCACCACGCCCAAATTGCGTATATAAGCACAGGTGACTCTTTGTAAACCTTCATTCTTGTAATGCATGTGACAGATGACGGTGCATGTCATGACATAATTTCTTGCTTTTAGTAGCCCAAGTAACTGCACTTTAATTGCAGGAGACTCCTTTCTATATGGATGACCTGCTAATGTTTAAAGTTGCACCTGAAAAGCGACTAAGGGGTAGCTATGAATCTATGTCAAGCTCATAAACTAACCATTTAGAAGTTTTGGCACATTAATCAAGACGCAAATGCGTTTACCTTCCAGTTATCAATATGCTTGTGAATTGTTTGGTGTTGCCACAATAGTAAAGTTGCATCTTTGATTGTGGCTTTCCAGCTATGCCATGCCTTTAAGCTGTGCTTTCCCACATAGAATCATTGGAAGCTCTTAATGACGGAAATTTTCATCTTTTAAGAAATCTGTCACAGGGAATAGGGATTGACTGTGTGTGTTTGCGCTGAAGAGTTGGGTGTTTTGCCATACATTTGTCAATCCAATTTTATCCCAAGTTTATTCATTCCAGCCATTAGTGAATAGTAAGTAACATACTCCCTCTGTCTCATTTTGAGTGTCTCATTTGAGAATTTTTACGGTTTTTAAGAAAATTAAAAAATGTGAGATAAAAAGTAAGAAAGAGAATGAGTGGGATAAAGAGTATGAAAGGTGTAATATAGAGGTAAAAAAGTTCCTATTTAGGAAATGAGAAGATCATTTTGGGACATCCAAAAAGGAAATGGGAGGGAGGGAGTACTAGTAAGAAAAACATTTATCAAAAATACATTGTTTCGTGCACATAATAAAAAAAAACGAAAAGAATCAGGTCTGATATTTAACAAACGGACCGTTGGTTCACTTTAATCGGACCGATATTTGCATAACAATTTGCGGATGGGCCGGCAAGTCCCAATTTATTTTCAAACCAAATCGATTCAATTCTCACACAATAAGATCAACAGCTGCAGGCAGTAATTTGGTGCCCTAGACTGATCATGGCTACTCAAGACTCGGACGTTACCATGACTCCCGTCGCCGAAGGATCCACCAACGCCGCTCCTTCATCATCTTCCAAGAAGATCAAGCGCTTTGAGATTAAAAAGTGGAATGCCGTCGCACTATGGGCTTGGGGTATGTCATCCGATTTCGTTTTCTTCTTCGCCTATTATTCCAACGCATCTATTTATTTGTTTACTTTGTGTTTCAGATATCGTTGTTGACAACTGCGCCATCTGCAGGAATCATATTATGGATCTTTGTGAGTTGTTTTTATTGATCTTGCTAACATTTAATCTGTTCTTGCTTAGTTAATATTTGATGATGGATTGTATATATATATATATATATATTTTCAGGTATCGAATGCCAAGCTAATCAAGCTAGCGCCACCAGTGAGGAATGCACTGTTGCTTGGGGTATGTAATCTAGTATTTTACATGTTAACTCGACCTTGGCTGACCAAGAAGTGCATTTGTAGATTTTATTGATTGACTATTCCGACAAGCTTGACTGTGATGTTTACCTAATATGGTTGGAATGTCTTTGAATAAGTTCATTGTTAAATCATGAATTCCTTTGTAACTGCAATATAGTGTTGGCTTTGCTGGTAAGCCTGGTATGTGTATGAATATTTCTTCTTGTTTGTGTTTTAAGTGTTTCTATTGACTATTTTGTGAGCTTTCTTCACTTCTTGATTCCATTATAGTGAGCGATGTACACGATTGATTCATCAGTATTAGCTGAGTGCAAACAATTTACTAAACTTTCTTCAGGTTGGGTGAGATTTAGCGTTTGCAAACAAAATTTTAAATGCTACCGGTGGTATCCAGATTTTCATAATCACTTTGCTCTTCTTTATTTTACTGTAGCATGACCTAAATGATAACTTCCATGATGGAGTGCATTGAGTTGAGATAAATTGCGCTTCGAGTTCACTTTGTCTGTCTCTGTGTGGGAATTAGTTTCTTTCAGATTCGAGTTTAGCAAATTTTGCACACTGAGTTGACGTAGGTTGTGTGGACTGTTTCGTTGATCCAATTGACTAGATTATACGTGCTTCTATAAAATATGTGGCTCTTGAGTTGAAGTTACTTGAAAATTATGTTTTCTTATGTTCACACTTATTGTATCATAAACTCAATATTTTGTTAATGGAAACCAACGTAGCTATTCCACATTTTTGAAAGATAATGCTCTGCATTTTGAAATGTGTTGCTTTTGCTAATTAATTGTACTTGCTTCAAAAATAGGGATCTGCAACCATGCCTTTCACTTCCACTGTATCAGCCGCTGGCTCAAGAATCGCCAAGTCTGCCCATTGGGTACAATTATATAATTTACGTACTTCACCATGTCCAAACATGATTTTTTTTCATTTTTAATCTCACGTAAGTAATTGTATGTGCAGACAACAGTGAGTGGGATTTCCAGAAATATGGTCATTAAGGAATGCCTCCGCAGTTGGTGGCTGCCTTGGAGAGGGGCAAAGCTAACTGAAATCACCTTGCAAGTGGTTTCTACACCTTCTCATAAATCACCTCTGATAACTTCATCTTTGTTCTTTTATGACTAAGATTAATTGTGAATTGCGTTGACAGTATTTTCATGTTCAATAGACAACCTGATTCCCTTTTCATAATTTGCCTAGGCCAACAATGCAGAGTAGATTCCGCAAATCTAACAGTACTCGTAATAGTGACTACAAGTTTCATGATGACTGATGAGTTGAACGAACTCACATGCAACATTTAACATCCTTAAAATGTCTTCCTTATCTCACTGTCAAATTGATGTGTTGGACTTATTTTGCAGCACCGTTTTCTTTCAATCTTTTATAAGAGGAATGACCAAGTATCTACGTTCTTAATATATAATTGTAAGAGCACATTTCAATTGTCCATCTTATTAATTAAGTTAACTAAAAATAATTTTTGATTTCTACTTTTTTTACGATATTCTCTGTCTCACATAAATTAAATATTTTCCAAGAGCCTTACCCTTACTCTTTTATCTTCTTGATATTAAATGTTTTTGGTAATTAACATTTTTCCGTATTTTAAATTTTGATGTAAGACATTGAAACTTGAGGTACAAGATTTAGGTCACTTGAGGGTCATACGTTACAACCTCTATCATTTTCTACAGCTTTCCTTGACAATCAAATTCCATTTTTCCCTTGAGAATCAAAATTAGTCAGATTTTATTTAATTATAATTCCTTTCGTACAAAATTTTGATTTTGATTTTGTTTATAATTGTACCTTTTATTATCATTTCCTTTTTAATCGAAATTTTATTTGGCGCGATATTCAAATCTAAGAGTATTAATTCCAGAGAGTCATGCTTGTTCATTGGATCAATAATCAGGAGTGATTCTTGTATCAGAGTTTTGATAAAAGCTTGATGAAATTTAGAAGACATTCACTTTCTCGCAACATCTCAATTATTATTAAATACTTTCAGATATTTTGTCCATAATTCCAATCCCAAATCCCACAGGAATTTATGTCATCACCGTGACATCATCACTCGCCGGTCTTAGGCGTATGCTCTAAACTCTTCCTCAAAATTCTTCCAATTTCCGCAATCGGATGATTCTCTGAACCACTTGATTCCCTAAACTCGTTACATACACTAATGTGACGATCCAACGCCTCCTGCATTGTGATCTTCTTCCCTGATTTCATCACCTCATTTTTCACTGCCTCAGCACACATTCCACATATCCACTTTCCTGCAAAATGATCCTGCACACGTGCAACGTATGCCGGCGTGCAGACCTCAGTAAAGTTGCACGAGTCACATTTAACTGACCTGATCGCACGAGTTTCAGATTTTGATTCTGAATCCATTTTTCGACAAATTGATTTCAAAATCTGAATGCAAGTAATAAGACGGTTCAATTTTAAGTTTATATTATTTATAATTTTTATGTATTTATGTGCTTACTTAAAAAAATTATTTCTTATTAATTTTTTTTGGCATTTGCATTATTCAAAGTAATCAAACTGATTTTTTATTTTTTTCGAGTTTAATAATTTATCTTATTATTTTATGAAAACAAATAAAAGGTAGATGTTTGGTCACCATTTTCTTCATTAATTAGTTTGTCAAATTTGAATTATACAAAGTTCTGATAGTTTTATTGTTTTTGATAGTGAGTAAAGCTTTTTGTTTATCCAAATGATGCCTTGCATACTATATTTACACTTAAATTTGGGTTTTGGGAAATATGCGGAAATAATTTAAAGGCTGTAAATATGAAAGATGGCTTAAAGGTACTGTTTTATTATATTGCTGCATCTGCATTTGTTGTTTTCGGCGGCAACTCTAACATACAACTTTTAATTCTTTGGCAAGATTCACGTGCCCCACACATTTGACTTCCACACTTGCACCTTTCAGGGATTCATCCTTTTTGATGCATGCAAACTACTGAAAAAAATAAGGTTGACAGTAAAAGTATACAGTCTAACTGAAACTCGGGATGAGCATTTTGTGAGCATGATTAAAAGAAATTATTGCCATACATTTTGGGTGGATATTGGAGAAAATGAGTACAAATGACTAAGTGTCTGGAAGGCAGCTAGCCAGCAACTATCAGTCACGCTCGCTAATTGCTACCAAATGCTCATCAATTTCTTCAATGGACAGCACTTTAAAGACTGGATTTTCTTTTCGTACCACTCCGACCTGTGGGCAGTATGTTTTAAGAATGACTAAAATACAATGCTTTCAATAAAACCAAGAAGGCAGGGTCAGCAAAAATTAATTATGCACAAGGATTAAAATTTGGAGAATGCAGCCTGATACTTCCACTTCCAGTTTAGCATCCATTAAAAACCCTTATAAATGATACTACAATTATGCAAATGAAAAAAGTGGCATTACCTCTATTTCAGTGGGTTTGAAGTCTTCTTGTAGAACAGACTGCAAAGCTGATATCGCAGTCTGCATCCCACAACAGTACAGCATAGTCAGGAAATTGCAAAAACATGTAGTAATTACAGTCTACATTAGAACATATGTAAATACTAAATACTGAGCATGTTTTTCAAAAATGTATCGTCAGACAGACCTGAACAGTTTCTTCATATGTGAAGGCAGGATCATTCTTCATTTTCTTCTCCAAAAAATTTATAGCCTCTTGATCCTTTAGTCCAGCACTTGTAGCCTGAAGAGCATAATCGATATCAAGCATGCATAGCTCAATTCAAGTTAATGCAAGATCCACGCTACTGATCCACTGATATCTATTGTGCTTACCTTGTGACCATAAAAGTGGCCAGCTGGATCACATTTGAAAAGTTGAGGGCCAGTTTCTTCGTCAATTCCCAAAATCATAGCAACTGCATACATGACAAACCACATAAAATAATGCTAATTAAGATCAAGACAAATCTCATTTCATAAAACCAGAACAAACCGATTCCAAGAGGCCTCATGTAAGCATGCTGAGTATAAACTTGTGACTTGTCAGCAATCCTGCAAGTTGGTTATATTTAGAGTTCGGAGTTCCAAGAACATGTACCATAAAACATCACATGGTGACTGAATATGAGCATTAAATGGTATTATATCCACGTATTGAATTGATTAAGAATTATAATCTAACTTCACAACATTTAAGTTCTAGTCTTAACCGTGTTAATGAATGTACAGTCTTCAGTTGCAAAGAAGACACTCAAAGAATTACATTATTTGATTCAACATTTCAACAATTTTACGTTTCAAATAATCCTGCTGACAGGAAGCAGCCATAGGCATTGGTAACGCGAGTTTTTGCAACAAAGTTTGCTAACAACAACCACTCCAACTAAGAAGGTACACATTAGAGAATCACTAGGCTATAAAAGTTCCTAACAATCAATCTAAAGCTGAGACGCAACAAACAACTTTCCAAGCTATCAAACAGACCAGTCCCGCGATTGAACAAACCTAAGCATTTAGGTCATATATGACATGAAATCAAAATAGTAAGTGGATCAGTTGACTGACCATATAGAACTGCCATGCAGTAAGCAGTTAACAACACTGAAAGTGACTTGTGATCTACAGACAACAAGATTTACAGAAAATTTGACAATTAAACAACATTTAAAATTTCTATCTAACCCACACAATTGAAGATAATTTACCAATCAAAACAGCTTGCAAAAACAAACAAGA
>QZGG01003566.1:0-22449 GCA_006409495.1 Sedum album | reverse complement strand
GAAAACCACCCGTTATACATTTAATTAATATGACGGTTGAGATTAATTTGATTTTAATTAAATAGGTAATTGAATATGCAAAATACACAGGCGGTTGATATTAATGACGGTTATCAATTTCAACCGTTAGATTATTAAAAATAAATGGTTGAGATGATGTCCAATTGTCCTACGTATAAATGGATGTCCTCCTTGATCTCTTTCCATCATATATATATAGGGAAAGTATCATGTGAAACCCCCATTTTCATGGATCCATGGATCCTCCTTTGCATTCGTTGATTGCATTTACTGTTTGCATTTTGGACGCACCAGATTGTGCCAGCGCATTAATGAGCATGTGCAACTCACGTGTGCATTTGTCATGTGCAACTCACGTGTGCATTTCAAAAATGCAAACACGTGACACAATCTGGTGCACACAAAAAATGCAATCAACGGTGATGAAGGGGGATCCATGGATCCATGGAAAAGGGGGTCCCACATGATACTTCCCCTATATATATAGCTATCTATGATTCTATCGTATATATAAAGCACAAAGAGTCTATTTATGATTACCTCTGAAGCAACATTTTCTTTCTCATTTTACCCCTAACTTCTTTCATATTTACTTTATTTTATATATTGATTACAAATATAAATGTCGTATTAAAGATTAATATAGAATATAGTAATATATTTCAATCGATATGCACGTAATTGTGCATCAAACAACTTGATTTATACAAAAGGAAAGGCCTCTTATATGATTACAAAACTGGAACCACATATTTTACCTGAAAATATCGCCCAAAATTAATAATGCCACTATTCCAAGCTTAATATGTCCTCTTAAGAGTTGAGTTCTAGAGAGACATATAAATATTGGGGAAAATTGCCGAAAACCACCTCTTATAGGCCGTAATTACATAAAACCACCCCTTAATTAGGTTAAATCTACCGTCAGAGATTTAACCTAATTAACCTAATTATCCCTAATTAATCCAACTAACGGAGATTTAACACTAATTGAACGAAAAACGTTAGAATGTGTGATTCAGCAAAAAAGAAACGAACAACGGGTGGTTTTCGGCAATAAAATGTATAAGGGGTGGTTTTCGGCAATTACGGCCTATAAGAGGTGGTTTTCGATAATTATCCCTTTTCAATATCCGAATTACCTCCCACTTAATTTTTATTCTTAGCCCGAAGGCTTTTTTATTCCACTGGTATCCAAAATATAACAATTGCTAGATATGACTAAATATGCAGTGTAAACGTATTTAGCGAAACAAAGACCGTAATACATATCAACAAATTAAGTATAAATATGAAAGCTTTAATGTTGTGGTTGACACGAATACTTGAGTTTTAAACTCTATATCTAGGCTTATTTTTTTAGCTGACGAGAGTTACATAGTGTTGGATAATGTGGAGGATTATTATTTATTATAGGGTTAGGTTCTCGGTGTTAGATCCAAATATGCAGCGGAATAATCTGAACAGGATCTTAACCATATCAGTGACATTAAGCATAACAACATAATTGAATTACATACCTGAATCCATTGATGAACTTGAACTGTTGTGCTGAATGAAACTCTGGGTTGGTGCTTCCAGTCTATCCGGATGTTCTTGTGCAACTAACTTGTGAGAGTCAAGAAAGTTGGAAACGATACGGTAGACCGGGGACCATAACCCATATTTATAGCTGTGCACAACCAGCCATAAATTGAGATAATTACCAAATCCGTCTCTCAAGAATATTGATAAATATCTCTAAGGTATCTGCATATAATATCTCATAACCAAATATATCACACTCAAATCTTAACTAATATTTGATCACTTTATCTTTAAGATTATTTCTTAATAATAGCAATTATTCGAATATAATGTGGTTCCTAAAATAGAATAAATAAATTATTCTAACAATCTCCCACTGGACCACATATATAATCGAATATCATAAGGTGAGCTCAGTGCTATCATTTACAAGTGTGATCCGGACAATCCCGTCCACCAACAATGTTAACATAGGATCAAGGCAGCCTTCGCAATCATATTTCGTTGCGGGACCGAGCTTGTCACGTATGCTAACACCATTGAACGACATGGATCAGTTATGAGTATGCAGCATGGAAATTACATGCAATGTGATCAGTTCATGCCTATTTCCAACTGGTCCCTAAGCGAGATCATCTCAATCATACAGAACGTACTTAAACTTTATTTCTGCAGAACCAAAAATACGTAAAATTAAAACACATAGAGTCTCAAAACGTAATACAAACTCCCACTAAATCTAAATTTCCTCAAACAATGTTACTCCCATACGAGCTCTATGCTCATGAAAGACCTTGGGAAGTAACCCTTTAGTAAGCGGATCCGCAATCATGGAGTCTGTTCCAATATGCTCTATGGATATCTGCCCGTTCTGTATCTTTTCCTTCACAACTAGGAACTTAATGTCAATGTGCTTTGACTTTGTAGTGCTCCTGTTGTTGTTGGCGTACATGACTGCTGAGTTATTGTCACAAAATATCTTTAGTGGTCTTTCAACAGAGTTCACAATGCGCAGTCCAGTGACAAAATTCCGCAGCCATATGCCATGACTAGATGCCTCGTGACAAGCTACAAATTCTGCCGCCATTGTCGAAGAGGCTACAAGCGACTGCTTTGCAGACCTCCAGGATACAGCTCCTTCAGCTAACAGAAAAATATAGCCCGATGTGGATCGTCTACTATCTTGGCATCCAGCAAAATCAGAGTCGGAGTACCCAATGATCTCTAACTGGTCCGATCTCCTATAAGTGAGCATAAACTCTTTTGTTCCCTTCAAGTACCTCATAACCCGTTTGACTGCTATCCAATGATCCACTCCAGGGTTACTGAGATATCTTCCCAACATGCCAACGATGAATGATATATCAGGACGAGTGCATACTTGAGCATACATAAGACTCCCAACTGCAGATGCATAAGGAATCTTTTGCATCTCCTGAATTTCCAGAGCATTTGTAGGACATTGTTTGAGACTAAATTTGTCTCCCTTAGCGACAGGGGTATCTAATGGTTTGCTGTTCTGCATGCTAAACCTTTCGAGGACTTTCTCAATATAGTTCCTTTGTGATAATCCCAAGATACCTCTCGAACGATCTCGATGTATCTGGATTCCTAATACAAAGGAAGCATCACCCAGGTCTTTCATCTCAAAATGTTGAGAAAGAAATTCCTTAGTGTCTTTAAGTGCCCTCATGTCATTAGTAGCAAGCAATATGTCATCGACATACAAAACCAAGAAAATATGTCTGCTCCCACTGAACTTGTGATACACACATTCATCCATTGAATTTACCTCGAAACCGTATGAGATAATAATCTGATGAAACTTAAAGTACCACTGACGAGACGCTTGTTTGAGTCCATAGATGGATTTTCTTAATTTACAAACCATATTCTCTGCGTCTTTGGATACAAAGTGTTCTGGTTGTTTCATATAAATCGTTTCCTCAATGTCACCATTAAGGAACGCGGTCTTAACATCCATCTGATGTAACTCAAGATCAAAATGTGCAACCAGTGCCAGGATCGTTCTAAAGGAGTCCTTCGATGAAACCGGAGAGAAAGTCTCTTTAAAATCAATCCCTTCTTTCTGAGTAAAGCCTTTAGCTACAAGACGTGCTTTATACCTCTCCACATTACCATTCGAGTCCCTCTTGGTCTTAAATATCCATTTGCAACCAATGGGTCTCGCACCTTCAGGTAACGGGACAAGTTCCCAAACTTTATTGTCTTGCATAGACTTATACTCCTCATTCATTGCATTGATCCAATTTTGAGAGTTGGAACTTTCAATGGCTTGCTGAACGGTGATAGGATCATCTTCCAGCATTCCATTTTCCCCATGTTCCATGAGATATACGATATAATCATCCGGAATCGCATTTCTCCTCTCCCTAGTGGATCTCCGCAGTGGCACTTCTTCTTGAGGCTGTTGAGTTTGAACTTCAGGAACATTGTCCTGAACTTGAGCTGGAGGGGGAACAACATCATCCTGAGGTTGATGATCTAAGTCTGACCTCTGAACAATGATCGGTAATTCAATATAATCACTGTCAGAAGCAGTTGTAGGTCCATCTTCCTCAAAGGCAATGTTCCTGACATGATTTCTCCCCCCAAACTCAACATCCTCAAAGAACGTTGCAGTTCCCGTCTCAAAAATAGTTCGGGTAGCTGGGTTGTAAAACTTAAAACCCCTAGATCGCTCAGAGTAGCCAATAAAATAGCAGCTTACTGTCTTTGAGTCCAGCTTTCCTTCATGAGGACGATAAGGTCTCGCCTCAGCTGGACATCCCCAAACACGTAAATGCTTCAGATTAGGCTTGCGCCCATTCCAAAGCTCATAAGGTGTTTTAACAGCTGCTTTAGTTGGCACTCTGTTAAGGATATATGCTGCTGTCTTTAGTGCTTCACCCCAGAGTTTTTCTGGTAAGGTAGAATGACTAATCATACTCCTCACCATATCTTTAAGAGTGCGGTTCCTGCGCTCAGCCACGCCATTCATGCTTGGTGAGCCAGGCATAGTGTACTGAGGTACAATTCCGCATTCCTCTAGGAATAAAGCAAATGGTCCTGGACGTTGTGCACCTGAACCGTCATATCTGCCGTAGTTCACCACCACGATCAGATTTAATGCACTTGATCCTTTTGTTGAGTTGTAACTCAACCTCAGCCTTATAGGCTTTGAATACGTCCAGAGCCTGTGATTTCTCATGTATAAGAAATATGTAGCCAAATCGAGAATAATCATCTATGAAACTGATAAAATATCGTTGACCATTCCATGATGGTGTAGGAAATGGTCCACAGATGTCGTATGAATCAGTTCCAAGACGCCTGAGGCTCTATTAGCATCATATTTCTTACTTTTGGTCTGTTTTCCTTTAATACACTCGACACAGGTATCATAATCTGAGAAATCGAGCGTGTCCAAAATCCCATCAGACACAAGGCGTTCTATTCTAGGTTTTGAAATATGACCTAAACGCTTGTGCCATAATGAGGCTGAAGTAGTTAACTTTCTCTTCGTACCACGTGTTTCCACATGCAGGTTTTCTTTATACGATGGAATAGTTTCCAACGAATATAGATTATCATAGACATTTAAAGTTCCAGTCCCGACTATTTCAGAATTAATGGATAATTGAAACTTATTATTTCCGAATGAACAATGATAACCAGATTTGTCCAAAACAGAAATTGAAATTAAATTCCGTCGAAAAGACGGTACAATAAAAGTATCCATTAAATCCAAAAAATGACCAGAAGTCAACAATAATCTAAAATGCCCTATTGCCTCTACTTGCACTGATTCGCCGTTTCCCACATAAATGCGTCTTTCAGCATCATTTGGCGTTCGATAGTGGAGGCACCCTGCATAGAAACACATATGTGAGTAGTAGCACCAGAATCTATCCACCATGTGTTTCTAGGTACTGAAGATAAATTAACTTCAGAACAGACCAAAGTCAGAAACTTACCCTTCTTAGCACGCCAATTAGCGTATTTTGGGCAGTTCTGCTTCACATGTCCAGACTTCCTGCAGAAGAAGCAGCCATCATCTGTTTTTTGCTTCTTTGCATCTGGACCCTTAGGTGGCACAGCAGCCCTTGATTCCTTAACTTTGTCCTTACCTTTATCTCTGGAGGTGCGAGCTAAATGAGCACTTTCAGGCTTATCTTGCTTCTGCCTCTCCTCTTCTTGCACACAATATGAAATGAGCTCATTAAGAGTCCACTTCTCCTTCTGGCAGTTATAACTGACCTTAAATTGACTGTATTGTGCAGGAAGAGAGATTAAAACCAAATGCACGAGTAAATCATCAGATAACTCGAGCTTCAAAGCCTTAAGTTTTGAAGCAAGATGAGACATCTCCATGATGTACTCCCTTATGCTTCCCTTACCGGTATACTTCATTGAAATCAAGTTTGCTAAAAGCGTACTTGTTTCAGCCTTATCGTTTTTCAAAAAACGCTTTTCTATATCGGCAAGGAACTCAATAGCCACAGTGCTTTCATTAGTAGCATCGCCCCTGAAAGCAGGTGGGATACCATGCTGTAAATCATAAGACTCATCCTGTTTGAACGGTCCCACCGTTCCTTGTATTCTTTTTCTTCTCTGGTGCTTTCAGCAGTGAGAGCAGCTGGTCTAGGCATGCGGAGTGCAAGATCCAAATCCCAGATGCCAAGATGAATCAGCATACTCTCTTTCCATTCTCTGAAATTGCCACCATTCAACTTGGGAATGTGACTGGTGTTGGCAGCACCGGAAGACATCGTCATAAAAGCTGTAGAGGAACAAAAGAGAGCAAATAAGTAATATGCTCACTAACGATTTAAATGCAGAATATAACATTCCAAGACACCGGCACAACATTAATAACATGTCGGAGGACTATGATATTAATTGCAATGATATCTTGTTGTAGTGATCAAATACTGACGATAAGGTATGTCAAATAATAATCCATCGGAGGATGTAATTATTATTCACATATATAACCAAACAATCATCACACATTTATCACCACATGTACGTATACAACCACAATAAATATTAAGTGCGGAGGCCTAATTAATATTTACGTAAATTGCACACGTATTCCAATAAACCAAATATAATAATCTACATGGATACGCCACGGAGGTGGTCAAGTATTCCATTTCAATTAAAATATTTAGAAAATTGGCCGAAAAATTTGAATGTCGATTCATGCAATTAAATCTGAATTTTGTTAGTTCCTTAATAGGTAAATAATTACCAATTTAATTAAACCAAACTGAACCAACAAACCAGAATCAACTAAACCAGATCTGATTAGACCAGATTTAATTGATTTGAACTAAATGAATATTGAACCGAACCAATCCAAAACGAACCAGACCGGTCCGAATTGGACTGAACCAAATGGTCCAAATCCCTCCCAAAATTAGAAACCCAAATTAGGGTTTCATCCTTAACCCAGAAGATCAGCCGCCGCCGCCCTCAACACCACCAAACATTACCGTGCCATCGTTCTCATCACATCGCGCTACGGAGCAATTCGTCGTTTCTTTGTGACTCAACGTACCTTACCTCTCTGCCGACACCGAGCCTTATCACGACGCGCTGCTCTATCTTGCCGCACGGTTCCACGTTGTAACTCATCAAGCCGCAAATTAGATGAGAAACAGGCTGAAGGATTGACCACGGTGGATTGAAGTGTGAAGCATCTATGGTGTTGAGGCGGCGACGTATGATGAATCTCAACCTGAATTTTGACTGAATCCATTGATGAACTTGAACTGTTGTGCTGAATGAAACTCTGGGTTGGTGCTTCCAGTCTATCCGGATGTTCTTGTGCAACTAACTTGTGAGAGTCAAGAAAGTTGGAAACGATACGGTAGACCGGGGACCATAACCCATATTTATAGCTGTGCACAACCAGCCATAAATTGAGATAATTACCAAATCCGTCTCTCAAGAATATTGATAAATATCTCTAACGTATCTGCATATAATATCTCATAACCAAATATATCACACTCAAATCTTAACTAATATTTGATCACTTTAATCTTTAAGATTATTTCTTTAATAATAGCAATTATTCGAATATAATGCGGTTCCTAAAATAGAATAAATAAATTATTCTAACACTCGGTTCACAATTAATTTATGTAAGACATAAAGACAACATATTAAACGTTGATTCATTAATCTAATGGTGGTGATTAAAATCATTTTTATTAATTTGATAATGAATTACCAAAAAACACGCGGCGGTTGAGGATCGACGGTTATACCAACCGTTGGATATATGTAAATCAACGATTGAGATGATATTCTTCTGTGTCATTAAAACTTACTTGGCCTCCTAGAACCCTATCCATCGATTGTAATTCTATGTTTATAGTTATACACTACCAAGTATAAATAAAGATAATAAATAAATTTGTCATCCAAAGATTTAGTAACAATATCTCTAGTATGGAAGAAGTTTTAAGGATGACATTTAACTTTTTGTAAGACTATGATACCTAATCTCCACCGTTGATTAATAATAATCCAACAGATGAGATTTTACCAAAAAATAACCGTCAAATCCAACCGCCCGTATTTTTTGCAAATCCAACCGCATATTTAATAAAAAACCAACTTTAATCTCAATCATTAGATTAACCGGATCAACGATTGAGATTATGTCCTACTGTCTTACAATAATTATTTGTCCTCCTTATCTTATCTCTTTAGTATCAACACATAATCATCTCATTAACATAATCCCGAGTCTTGAAATTTCAATTATTTAATCACCTAAATAGTATATTCATAGAAAAATCAATATAAAATATTTGAAAATATAACTTTTTCATAATTTAGGAAAACAAAGTCTTGTAATGAATATATTATTTACTCTATTGTCATTGTGCGTGATTAAAGTCACACACATTAAAAAAGAAAGATAAAATATAATGATTTAGATTTATAATCATCTTGAATTTTAGTTAAAACAATTGTGGTATACTTTTCTACCGGTATAAGTTCTAGGGACAATAAATATTTGTGAGACTAAACGATTAAATTTCAACTGTCGATTAGATAAATACGCCGATTGAGATTAAAATTTATTTTTTAATAACGTAAAGACGAAAAAAATTATAACGTAGAAACGAAAAAATTTAAAGACAACAAATAAACTTATTCAACAATCAATTTTATTTAAAAGTGAATTTCTTACACTCAGGCAGTCAGGCTTGTTCAATTTTCATACTTAGGAAAAATGAAAACTATCCTTTCCATGGTTCGCAACTGTCATACTTCTTACTTTTAGAGTTATAAAAAGCACGGTCCGTCTGGCGTTAAATTCCATGGACATTTGCAGTTTAAAAGGTAGCAACGCTGACCAGTAGTCGAATGTCTATAAGCATCAAAAACTTGTTTTCTACCATTCCAACTCACATCACACCAGAAAACAGTCGTGCCAAAAAAACTTGGCCTAAAGGAAAAGTGATATTCATCAGTAGATGTCAGTTGATGAACGCCGAGGTCATCGTCTTTTGATCTGCAGTGAACTTCCACATTAGTGGATGGTCCCATGCTTTGCTTGATTGATACTGTCATTACTGGAACAATTGCTATACAGTGAGCATCTTGTACATGAACAAAGAAACTTAATAGTGAACAAATGACAAATGAAACAATTATGATAAACTTCTTTCCTCCATGATTTTGTGTCTGAACTGTAAAGGATATGCTTTCAGTTAAACGTATATATATAATATTTTTGAGCATTCACAATAATAAATAAATATTAATATTTTGTTAAAGTTGACGTATTTTATTTTCCTTACTATTCAAATTATACATCCAGCCACAAAAAGAAAATCGTGAAGTCAAACTTAAAAGCAAGTTAAAAAAATCAAATTTAGTAATGAGATTTTCAAATTTAGTATGAGTTTTGATAATAAAGTATAAAGGAATCTTGACTGTATACCTATTCAATCTAATTGTTATAAATACTCTTATTAATAAATAGAGTAAAATTATAGGAGGACGAATAAATAAATGTGAGATAGTGGGACATGATTTTAACCGTTGAATACTATAATCCAACGGATGAGATTTGATTCAAAAAAAATAACCGTCAATCTCAACTACTAGGGTTGTTTGCAAATCCAACCGCTCATTACATAAAAACCAACTTTAATCTCAATCGCTTATTAATCTAATCCAACGGTTGATATTAAGTCATTCTATCTAGCCTGAACTCTTTGTTTCTCTTGAAAGAATGTGTACTGCCTAATTTTACGAATTGAAAAAAAATTAAACAAAAAGCTTAAAATTTATAAAGTAAACATGTTTATGGCGCTTTTTTATATAAAAGCGCGGTTATATACAACAAAATCATTTGACAACGTTTATTTGTATAATAAACACTGTTAATAATTAATAATTGAATTTCGAAAAAATGATATATTACAATACTTAAACAAAAAAGCCCTGTCGTAACTAGAGTTGTAAACTCTGAACCTGATATATCGATTTCATGCCCTATATTTTGGTATCTCCTTCATTTTATGAATTAAAATTTTCATTCTATACTGAGACAAATATGTTTTGAGGGTTGGGATCAAGTGAAACAATATGTAAATGTGAGAAAGACCTTAATATCAGTTGTTGATTTTGATAACCGATGGTTGAGATTAAAGATGATTTGTATTAAATGGGCGATTGGTTTTGTAAAAAACTCTAGCGGCTGAGTTTGACGGTTTTATTTAGGATTAAATCTCATTCGTTGGATTATTGATAATCAATGATCGAGTTCGTGTCTCACGGACGCACATTTACTTAGATGTCCTTGTTGTACTTTACTCTATATTTTGATATCGACTTCCTCAATTAGATTTTCTTTGCGTATAGTTTGAACGAGATTCTTATTTAATATAATTTGAGCCATCTATTACATAAAACATATTTAACTTCCAACACCTAAGTAAATTTGATATCTTGGTCATTGTTGATTTTTTACTGAAGCACAATGTCCAAACATCCTAGGCACACTTTATCACTACTGTGCTGCACTCTCTTTGTAGCATTTGATTTTATGATATGAATGCACCTCTAGCTCCTCCTTTTTGAATCGACGCGACATACGAATTCATCGACACGACATACGAATTGTGTTGCAGTGCGAGATCACTGATCCAGCCAATTTTCATTCTCCTCGCAAATTTTTAACAAGCTATGATCATTAGTACCTTACATCTTTTCTCCCAAATTTTATTATTTTAACAAGCTAGGATACCATCGTTCTCCAAATTCTGCTTCACCGCAAATACTAGAATACCTTTTGTTGGCGCGATTTTGACGAGAAAATCCAAAGTTAAGGAATACCACATTTGACTTACATTGATGTAATAATAGTTAACAACTTAATATCATGTGTCAAAGCAAACCAAAAATTACCCAACATCTTTCTCCAAAACTGATGGCTGAAAATTCCTATGCAAAACTTAGAACTATCCGCAAATGCTCCGCTTTTCAATACCTCTCATCCATTCATTCATTTCCTACTTGACCATACAACCTTATAAATACCACACTCAACTCTTCTCATTCCCTCCATATCAGAAACTCTTAACTGAATAAAAACAGGAGATATTGATTGTCCTTTATATAAAACAAATGGCAAACAAGTCGGTAATGTTGGTCCTATGCGTCTTCCTTGTGGCTGCAATTTATGTCCATAAGGCTGAGGCTTTCGGTGAATACGCTGAATGCTTCAATACTTGCGACAAGGAATGCCAATACGAAGGATTAGGCACAACTTTTTGTGAGATGAAATGTGATGCAGATTGTGTGGCAAAAGAAACAAAGGGTACCTCTAAACCATTTTCTTTTGAGAATTTGAGTACTGTTTTACTAAGCATAGAATGTTTTTTTTCCTTTTTTTGTTTGCTGTTTTAACCTGTAACATTGATCGGAATGTGTGCAGCGAAACTCGACAAGCTGACTAGCCCTTGAATGCAAGGATATCAGCAAGCCTCAATAGAAATGGATTCAATTATTTTGAATAAATGGGCAAGTGGAGATTGAAGATTATTTGAAGTGAAAGTAGATGAAAAGAGTTATTTGTTATTGTTATGTGTTATGTTAATTTTTTTCATTGAATTTAGTTTGTGTTATTTTCCTCTACTGAAAGTTCTCTTGAACAGAGTGGAGAATAATGAAAGTGACAAATTTTCAAATGTAAATTTCATTGTAATATATTTTCATCCAAAAATATTGATGCGAATTCGCTAAATTTGATTCCAGTAAAACAGACAAGCAGAGATCGAAAATATCCGCAAGCATTTTGAGATTTAATTATTAAAAAAGTTACTTAAATATCAGTCAAGCAGAGACCGAAAATAATGGAATAAAACTCATTAGCGTCTGCCAGTGTAACGACTTATTCCTAAGATCAGATCCTTAACTCATTCTATTTTCCACATTCTATCCAACATCTTAAAATTCAACAGACAAAAAATAAGGAAAATGAAGAAGCGGCCACGCAATGTCGGATCTGCCAGCTTAGCTGATGTTCTGATTCTTGATTTGGAGACCAAAAGAGCTAGAGAAGTCACAGCTGGTTTTGATGTTGAGAAACTTACTAGTTGCAGTACTGCTAGTAATGGGTTTGGGATTTTGAAGTATCTTGAGGAATGCGGATGGTGTAGAAAGTGTATCTCGCCTACGACTGATGTCTACATGTATGCAGGGTATGTAACTTAGTTTCAGTACTTCGATCTATAGTTGCAGAATCTGAATAGTGTAAAACTAACAATTGGTTTGATCTTGAATTTAAATGCTAATGATAAATTTGTTATTTCAGTTGGGCTTATTGTACGGAGAAGTGTCGAGAATGGCAGTACGAAAAGGACGCAAAAGCTGGCAGAATTTCACCAGTGAAGAATACAGAGATACTGAATAAGAAGACTCTTATGAAGACAACTACAACTCGATTCAAGTAGGCTTCATTTAGGCTTTAACTAAGATCATAGAGACTTTTGGTTTAGAAAGTGTTATAGATGAAGCTAGAATTATAGTAAACTGCTACAGTTGTATAAAGCCAGATTAGTATCTTTTCCGCAGGATATCCTGTTAACTGATAATGTCTTCTTTCGCACAAGATATTCCATTCTCTAATAAAAACACTTCACTTTCACAACCTTTAAGTACTTGAAAATTTTGTAAACTCCTTGAAACGAAGCTGTCAAAATAAACTAGCAAGGGAGACTGACTCATTGAGAACAAAGTTACTTTAACAGAAGATAAGGAATGTCTCAATCTGGTATATGTTTGCTGTTGGTCTTCACTTGTGTCTTTTAAGTAACTGATAGAACTTTCCAGTAGTGAAAATAATTTCATTTCTGAATAAAGTGAATGCTGTTTCCATATAAATTTTATACATGTTTCCTGAGTTTCTTACTGTTACATAATATTAAATTGAAACAAACACAATGTAAAATTTTCAAACCTGTTTGTACAACTAAGTTTTGGTATGATACATTCTCCGAAAACTGTATGAACAAGGAAAAACTATCTGTAAGGCTATAACCATAGAGTCTGAAGGCACAAAATAAATCGGTGCAAATGGTATAATTAACAACTCTCTAGTGCCCAACTCGGTTGAAAATGAGAAAGTACGACAAATATAACTCTGAGCTATTTACCAAACAAAGAATTAACTTAACGAAACTGGTTGGAAAATATGCTATGTTGAAGAACTTCAGGTCTGGCAATAACATTGAGAGCATTCTGCTAACTGTTGGAAATAGTACACCTTCCTAACTAATCGTACCTTAACTGACTGAGATGCTGGTTTTGAAGCAAGGTCACACCAGAACAAAATCATCTTTTAGCTTATTTAGAAGGCACGTTGTGGTGTTTTATTTCCATGGTGACGACAGCTTACTCACTTGGCATCCATAGAACATTAAGAAAAGAATATCTGGCTCAATCACACGTCTTCAACCTCCAGAACTGCAGTTTGGACGGAAAAATCAACAACTCACCACATGTATCATGTAGAAGCCATAAAATAATCTGAATAGATAGAAGCCATAGGCCCATAGATTTGATCCTTTTCAGAATAGCATGATTTTCATTTTTCACTGCTAAGTGACTGTGACTTTAGTCCGATGAGTCAGACATCTCCTCATTTTCTCTCGAGTACAGCAATTCAATTTGTTCCTTAGCTGTCTCCATTCCTTTTTTCTCAAGGAGCTTCATCAATGATTGATATGTAGACTCCAGTGGTGTATATCCTGTCTGGACCATTTCTTCAAAAAACAGGCACGCGTGCGTAGGTTTCCAATTTTACAAAGCTCATTGACTAAAAGAGTGTAAGTACCAAAGTCTGGACTTACATCACTCTCAAACATGTGTTCCAACAAAAAAGCTAGCACCTTCATCTGTTTCTTCCGGCAGCACATCTTCAATAAAGGTTCATACGTCATCACATCAGGCTTCACCAAATCCTTTTTCATCTTTAACAGCACCCTTACGGCATCTTCTTCCCGTGCATGAATGCAGTATAAATTGATCAGTGAGTTGTATGTCATCAAATTAGGTAAAACTCCCCGCTTCATCATTTCCTTATAAAGAGCAAAAGCATCGTCCAACTTTCCACACCTACCAGCTTGGGAAATCAATGAGGTGTAGAAAGTAGCATCAGGATCACATCCATCCATCTTCATCTTTTCATAAACCTGTAGGGCTTGATTTAGTTTCTTGGATTTCCCAAGTGCCTGGGCATATATGGTATATGTTGCCACGCTCGGCGGACACCCTTTTTTACGCATTTCTTCAAAAAGTTCTTCAACTTTCTGAAAATCTTTTGCCCTACAGTAATAATCAACAAAATTATTATAGGTAGCCGTGTCAGGGGATACACCATGTTCATCCATTTCCTCAAGTACTTTAAAAGCTCTATCTATTTTTCTTGCCTTACACCAACCAAGTACGAAAATATTGTAAGTTTGCAAAGTTGGCTGTATCTCATTCTTGAACTTGGAGAAAAAAGACACAGCAGTCTCGACGCTAGCTCCTCTAACAAGAGGATCTAAAAGGACATTCAAAGCATCAACATCCCTCTTGAGCCCAAACCTCTCGATACACATAAAAGCTTCTATTGCATCATTAAATTCACCGGCCTTAGCAAGCCTTCTAATTACTTTAGTAAATGTGATTAGCGTCACATACCCTTTTCCCAACTCTTTCATTTCATCAACTAATTCCCACATCTCATCGAATGCCCTAAACTTCCCTAAAATATCAACCATCTGGTTGTACACATTCGCCGAAACAGAAACCTCGCAACCTGAACTCATCTTGGCCCATTTGAAAACCCCAAATGCTCTCACAGAATCATTCCCAAACCTATTCAAAAGCTTCAAAATCAAATCCTCATACACACTAATCCCACTGCATTTCTCCTTCAAAGCCTCCGCAACAGCATCAGGAGTCTCGTATCTAAATTTTAAAACTTTACTAACCTCATTGGCATCCTGTCCAACCTCATCCATCATTTCAGACTCTTCAGCCTTAGCCTGATTACAAGGCTGCTTCTGCAACTTATCCCAGTTAGAAATTTCAGTAATCCCAAAATCACCATCTGTATCACTGTAAAAAGAATCGATCTTGTCAGATGATTTGAGCCACCCATAAAGGTTAGAGTACTCCTGGCAATCGGTCTCTTGATAAGAAGTTGTGGATATGGGGTTGCAGAGAAATTGATTCAGCAACAATGGAAGAGCACTGAGGTTGAGGTTCAGGTCGACGGATTGGGTATTGCTGGATTTGGGAATTAAGCGTTGGAAAAGATGACGCAAGGTGTAAAGTTTCGAACTTGTCAGCGTTCTGAACCTGAGCGACATTGGACTAGAAGAATCGAGATTTTGAGGCAACACGAACCAGTGGGTTTTGGTTAGGGTTTTGAAATGTTTGGGACATGTGTTTATTTTGTTCTAAATATAAAAAAAAGAGTTACTGCTATTTTCTTTTCAATTCATTTTTCAATTAGTTTATTTTTAAGTGATTTAAAGAAGATATTTATTTTTTTGTAAAACAGTGAGATATTCATGTAGCAATTAATTATACTAGCTATCACTGCACAGTAAAACCTGTGACATTAAATTTAAATTGAAAAAGTTGGAAACAAAAATAACTTCACATTCGATTAAATTATCAAGTAGTTTTCCTATTTGCAACATAGAGCAAATATTAGTTGTTTATTCTTGGTAAACTTCTATTTTCTTGATAAATAATATTTTTTGAAGTATTAACGTGCTCTCCATTATTTTTTTTGTAGTGAAGTCAGATATGTTCATCTACTTTGTAAGTAAGATGATTCACCCTACTTAAGACTGGTGCATTATGAACCCTTGCAGCGTAAGAAACCAAATAGAATAGCAACGTCTCATTATCACTAAAAACCTAAACAGAATTACAAAAGTCTAGCCATGAGTGCATATTCTAACCTGTGTATGTAACTTTAAATTGTAAGTATAAAATGTTATATATAAAAAATATTATAAAATTTTGTGATATATCCATTTTCGTTTGATGAACCGAAACAACTATACATCGTAAAACTCCGAAGCACAAACTGTTACTATACCTTGAGTTTCCCCATTTGCAAATTTTTTTGATCAAATTTAACCTCAGAAAGCTTCAACCTGCGACAAAGTTCCACAAAAACTCAGTAAGCATCAACCGGCAAAAATTTAAGGTTCATTCCAATATTCAATTTGATAGTAAATGCAAATGTTTCAAAAACAAACCCATTAAAAAATTGAACGGTAGATTTTGTTTTATGATACAGAAGGTGAGCAAAGTAACTTCACTTGATTTACATTTTGACAGAAAAGAAACACATCTGATGATCATATACATTTTCAAGTGTTTGAACATCTTACTAAAAATAAACTTCCATGTTACCAGTGCACAAAATAATATGTGATGCAAATTATGTTTGTGTTAAATTGTTTCAACACACACAACAAATAAATATGTATACTACCATATCATGAATAAAGTCATTGAGCATATAATGATCATGATCGGATGAGTTAAAATTGCAAATCTAAAAAATCTTTACAAATACATCAACTGAATACAATCTAATTCAAGTCAACTTGAATAATAGGTATCATAGTATACAATCGTATAAACTTTATCAACGATTAAAGATGTGTCTTTCTCATGCGAGCAGCTATCTCAACTTAAGAATAGAAATTTCTATTATACTTAGCAATGTAAGAGAGTAATTAAATGATAGCCATTGAGTATTTTCCTCAAGAAAAAGCAAGTGAAAACTATTCTCTGATATATAAACACATAATTTTTCGTACATGTTCAGCTTAATATGAATATAAACTAAAAACTAACAATAGGGTGAGACCAAAATTGCATTACAATAATCATACTACAATAGGATGAGACCAAAACTCATTAAGAAGTTAAGCTTAAGAAACACACCTTGTCTTCAAATAGTGTATCCAACTTTACTACTTGCATCATGCCGAATATCCTACTCCAGACCACTGAGAGGAACATTATTAGCAATGTTATAAATTTAATTGATATTCAGCTATACCCATCCACGTCCAAATCTTCAATGAGTACAAACAGCAATAAGCTTTGCTTCCAGTTATAATTCCAGATAAGAAGCAGTAAACATAAATCCAAATTGATGTTTCACAAAATACAAAACACGCACTTATTAAAGATATGTAGTTGGGGTAAATCAAATAAAAATAATTGAGACTTTGTAAGGAATATAATTCAAGATGTAAACCCTGAAGAAACAATATAATTTATGTTCAATTCCAAACCGCACACCATCATCAAAAAACAATCTACACACCACTGAATCCCCCAATTACCCATCAATCAAACCCTTTTGTAACAAACAATTCAAACTGTACCTCACAATAAAAAACAATTTTCGTAAAATTATAAGAGAATAAGAATCCAACGGAGTTGGACACACAATGAATTTCAAATCACGAATTAATGGCATAACATCATAAAGTAATTAGTTTAAAAGATGAAGACGTACTTATTTGTGTTTCACTGATGATTGTGCAGAAGTTTCATCGGATTTAAGGGCGAATGCAAGGATCTGGATGGGCAGATGAGGGGGAATCTGAAACGATGGAATTCTGAGATGAACAGTTAAGGAATGTATTGTTTCGGTTTATTTAATTATCATTTATTTCGTTTAAATGATAGAAGGGTATATTTGGCAGAAAATTGTGGCTTCAGCCCATAACCGTTAATAGCAGACTTCCCCAATTATATATAGGATAGATAACTGATAAGATTTTAATCAAAAAATAATCGGAGCTTTTTTTTTATTGACTGAAGTCAACACAATATTCATGTAGCATTCACTACTCTTACCTACATCAAAGAAATTAGACTACCCGATCACTACACATAAAATAGAAGGATCATCATAGCTTATATTTGCAACTTCTGATCATATATAAAATATTTATTTCTTTATTTTGTTCGAAGTGGACTAAGTATTTTATGTGAGATGGATGGATCATTTCGATCGTTGATTTCAATCCATTCAACGGTTAATATGAATATCCATCAATCCCGACCGCCCCATATTTTTTGCATACTTATTTAAAATTTAATTAAACTTTAATTTAATCTCAACAGCTAGATTACTCTAAACCAACGGTTGAGATTACGTCTCACCACCTCACATGTATTATTTATTTATCTAAATCTTAACCCATCAACTAGAAGTGGACAAATAATTTTAAACATTACAACGTAAAAATGGACATATAACATGGAAAGAAAATTGTTTTCCTTATTTATATTCTTTATTCGGAAAAATTATAGAGGGCAAATATCTTTTTGTGAGACACAATTACAATTATTTATAATCTAACGGCCGATGTGATTTAAACAAAAATAAACATCAAATCTAACATCCCGTGTATTTTGCAAATCCAAATGCTCAATTTGTATTAAAAATCAGTTTAATTTCAACCTTTAGATTAATCAAATCAACGATTCAAATTAAGTCTTTTTGTGTTACAAACATATAATGTCTCTCATAATTTTTACTCTTTTTATTGATAGGGAAAAGTTCATGAGGAAAACTATGCTTTTGTAAGACGATGAGACACAATCCGGAAAGTTTTTTAAATATAATCCAATTAAAATTAGAATAAACGCTAAATCTAACTGTCCTGTATTTTTTGCAAATTCAACCACTCAACTACTGATTAATCCAATTTCAACAGTCCAGATTTTGTCCACAGTTTTCCTAAAAATATTTGTTCTTCGTGAAACCTTTATTCATATATATAATATAAAATCTTCTCTTATTTCTTGATGGAATTTAACTTATCCATACGTACATTCTTGTTATCTTTTGAGATTTCTCGATTGTAAATTCCTAACTACTTTCCCCCATACTTTTTTCTCCAGTACTAATTTCCCCCTCACTTCTAGGTGGGTCACTGAGAGCTCTACGGAAATATTTCAAACGCTTATGAATCTTTACATCTTGCTCATGAACCATAGTTTCATAGTTAGTGACAGTCTGAGTCAAAAGATTTGCTATGCGTAGAACTAGCCGATAGTTCATCCCCTCAGTAACTTGTCTATATGCATTTACCACTTCAATAAGAAGCAAATAAGTACCTGAGTCAGTGTTGTGCTGTTCCACAGCAAATTGAGCGATGGTTCGGACATGAGGATTTGCATCTGGGTGTCTTATCACGGTCCAGCGAAGCCAATCATTGTTCGGTTCAATGTCATAAATATTGATAGACCCGGACGAAAGGGTCCATAGGGCAATGAGGGAGATAAAGAGGAGAAGTTGAGCATTCATGTTAAGGGTTTTTGTAGCCTAATCTCTTCTGATATAAATGGGTGGTTTGGAATAATTAACCCTAAATTAATATAATTTGAACAAAAAGCGAGACTTTGTGTAGTGTGAATATTTTTATTTTGTTTGTTTAAAATATGATTTAAAGTGTTAAATCATGTGTTTTTCATGAAATGTTTACAAAAGTATGCGTAATTAAGAAGTTAAACGATACCATGTAAAACGTCCATGAATTTGCAATGAAAGTAGTATTCTGACACGATACATTTAGTGTACAAAACAAAAAAACATATGTAATAAACTATTGATAACGCGTTTGAAATGTTTATTCCATGTTACATAATACTAATAAAGGAAAAGATTTAGAAGGATACTCAAATATTTGTGAGACCATACGACATGATTCCATCCGTTCTTATTTTTTGTAAGTCCAACCGCCGGCCACATTTAATTAAATACAAATTTAATCTCAATCGTTGGATTAATTAAATCGATGGTTAAGATTAAGTTCGTATGTCTTTGAAAACATGTCTCTCTTCATTTTAATTCATTACTAATATATTTTACATTTATTTTCGTTTTCAATAAATATATTAACACAAAAAAGTTTATTTTATTGAATTATTTAAATAAATTTCAATTAAAAAATATTTTTTTGAACCTATTTTGTGGACCATCAATTTATGCAAACATGCATCTCCCATTGTGTTTGAAGCTTTAAGAAGAAAATGATTTCTTGAGAATGAGAGCTTTTGAACGGTGATAGTGAATTTTTTCGTGGTTAACAAGTCAACAACCCCTCAAATCACCGCTTAAAATGATAGCTATAACGAAACTATCTGTTCAAAACAATTAATTAATTAACCACAACCTCAAATTAAGTCTGATCAATTCTGATCAAAAATAAGATAGCACATGATGCACTTCACATGGATTTATAAAAAGAGGCATGCCCTTAAAAAAT
This sequence comes from Sedum album, assembly GCA_006409495.1. NCBI lineage: Eukaryota > Viridiplantae > Streptophyta > Magnoliopsida > Saxifragales > Crassulaceae > Sedum > Sedum album. The sequence goes on along the minus strand of QZGG01003566.1, from coordinate 2,053 downwards.
TTGTGTCAATCGATCAACGTACATAACATAAGTTTTTACCCTTATATTTCAAGGTTAATTTTGGAATCTAATTGTAGTCAGAATAATTTATAACTTAGTAAGTCCAAAGGTCTATCCAAAGAGATAATATATGTAACATATGTGCTGGATAGAGTTGGGTTCTAGAGAGACATATAAATTTAGTGAGACATAAGGACGTAATCTTGGTCGTTAATTTGATTAATTCGACGGTTGAGATTAAAGTTGGTTTTTAATTAATTGAGTGGTTGGATTTGCAAAAAATACGGGCGGTTGGTGATTGACGGTTACCAATATCAACCGTTGAATTGATGAAAATCAACGGCTGAGATGATGTCCTTCCGTCTTACTAAAAGATGTATATCCTCCTAGAACCTTTCACGTGTTGGATAATTTACAACAAGAACACTTCGCGTAATTCAAATTAATACGTGAGCAGATAATTTAAAATTTAAAAGGAAAAACTAGACATATAATATGGAATGAAGTGAACAGTCAGTTATCAATAAAATTCCGTTGTAAATTATCTCAAATGATTTTTAAAGTATTTATGTTTAGATTTGTCGCATATGAACTCTTTATTACTGTCTCATACTGTTTTCCTTCTAACTACTTAAGGTGGGTTGCAAAGGGGCTTTGTGGAAGCTCATCAAATATTCGACATTGTCATCCTGATTAACCCAAGCATGATATTTAGCAATTCTAAACTTCTTAGGATCAAAGATATTTACATGGAGGAGGTAGTTCGTCCCCCAAAGAACTCCTTTATATGCTTTCTCCACTTTGACAAGCCGCAAATCAGTACCCTTTTTAGTGTTTTGTTTTTCCACTGCAAATTCAGCGAGGGCTCGAATTTGAGGATTTGTAGATGCATCATCTATGGAGGTCCATTGAATCACATTGTTGTGAGGTGCAATGTCATTAATGGTGATGGACCCAAATGAATGGTTCCATGCAGAAATGAGGAAGATGGAAAGAACAAGTTGAGCCTTTTTCATGTTGATGATCAAAATTAGATAATAATTTGTGTGATAGTTTTAATGAATTGAGGGGTTTTATAGTACATTTTCTTCATGTATAAATGCATTATATCAATTTTCAATGTCACTAATAAAATATCTGGTGTAAGAGAATTTTTGTTAATTTAAAAATTATGAAATTATGCATTGTTAAACTGTGCCACAAATCGAAAATATAATTACTATGCATTTTAAAATGGGCGTGATTTTCAGACAGGACACATTTAATGTACAACGTGTGATAAACTATTTTCAATTTGTCTAAAATGTGTATTCCTTAATTTATAAACCAAGAAACTAATAATATTAACTGCGACAGAATGCAATAATGTGTAGTCCTTAATTTACACTGTATTCCTTATTTTGGTGTGATCATAGCAGCATTAATGCATCGGATTCTATCGGCACAAGGAGTAGCGGCCTAACGGTATGTTATCCAATCTCTGAAACTCTGGTCTTAAAGGTCCGAAGTTCAAACCCTCCCCAAAGCATCTCTGCTTTAAGTCCGGGGTTGCACACAAATATTCACATATTTACATGCACATGACCAACCCGAGTAAAATAAAATGTTGAGAATTTGTAAATCCTTTTAATTCTAGATTTTCCTACTTACGAAACATAATTCAAAAGTTATTAGTATCAAAAAAATGCCCATTTGCAGATACTTCAATGCATTTGAATGCTTCGGTCCAAGACCTGTTATATACCTATTGCGACACTTACGGAAAAAGTCGGCTATAGTCTAATGCACAGCGTAATGCACTTATTTGAGAGTTGAGACAACAACTGTATCATAAAGAATATTAATCATTTTCTCCTTTTGTATCTGTTTCGAGGCAGTAAGTTTCTTAGAAAGTCAAATGCCACTACTACAGATTATGTTTATAACAGCGCTCTTTTTTGCCCTTTAACAGCGCTTCTTGAAGCGCTGTTGAAACGGGTGCTGTTGTAAATCACAGATTTATTACAGCGCTTGTTCCAAAAAAGCGCTGTTGTTTATCACTATTTATAACAGC
>QZGG01003565.1:0-22441 GCA_006409495.1 Sedum album | reverse complement strand
AAGAGACGAAAGTATTGAATGGTTGTAAGAATAATAATGGAAAAATTAATGGAGTAATTGTTTCTTTCTGATTTTTACCTTATATAGTAATAGTATAATTTTTGTTTGTTCACATAAACTTATTATTAAGAAGTTTTTTGTTGTCTTGTTGATTAGTACAAAGTCAATAATCAATATGAATGGTATTTCATGGGTCGTTGTTATGGGCTAGATTATGGCAACTTTTATACAATTGATTCTTTCAGTTTTCTTTTTTATTTTCTTTTTACTTTATACAGTACATATTAATGTACTTCATCCGGCTCAAAATGTGTTTCAATAATCCTTACACTTTTCTTAACACTTTTCAAAAGGTGTAAAAGGTATATTACATTTCCTTTTTTTGAAAAGTGTTAAGAAAAGTGTAAGGATTATTGAAACACATTTTGAGCCGGATGAAGTACATTAATATGTACTGTATAAAGTAAAAAGAAAATAAAAAAGAAAACTGAAAGAATCAATTGTATAAAAGTTGCCATATCTAGCCCATAACAACGACCCATGAAATACCATTCATATTGATTATTGACTTTGTACTAATCAACAAGACAACAAAAAACTTCTTAATAATAAGTTTATGTGAACAAACAAAAATTATACGTATTACTATATAAGGTAAAAATCAGAAAGAAACAATTGTACTCCATTAATTTTTCCATTATTATTCTTACAACCATTCAATACTTTCGTCTCTTACTCCCTCCGCCCTATAATAATCAACTTATTTGAATTTTGTGACTGTATTTAAGAGAAGAATGAAAGTGTGAGATTAAAAATAAAATAAAACTAAGTGTGTGGATAATAAAATAAGAAATATGAAAATTTTAGAAACAGTAGATTGTAATAAAAAATTACATTTAAGAAAATAGTTAGAAAAGTCAAAACTATTTAAAAAATAGATACAACAAAAAAACAGACAATTGATCAAAACAAAAAAAACAAAAGTATTATACTTAAGAGAATATATAATTATTATTTTATAAATTACAATAAATTAATTTAACATACTCTAATCATAATACCAAATCAATATAGTTTGATTTTGTTGAAATATTTTTTGGAAAATGTATTCCATTATAATAAGAATTTATAAAATATAAAATTTATCATTTAATAATATAAAATTTATTATTTATGAATAGTGCATGTATTGTTTCATGGATGCATTATGCAGATAGAGAACTAGCGAATAGTGTCTTAGCTTGGGGTTAGGGAAGATCGACTCAACCCAATGGGTGTATGTGCTCTAAGGAAAAAATGCTAATAAGTATAAAAAATGTTTTAGGAACCATCCACTTTGGATAAAAAAATATTTAAGATTAAAATATAAAGCTTATGTTTAGTAAAAAGTAAAGGAAAAGTTGAAAGAATCAATTGTATAAAAACTGCCTTATCTAGCCTATGACAACGAAGACCCATGAGATACCATTCATATTGGATTTCTAACAATCAACAAGAAAACAAAGAATTCTTAATGACTAGTTTAGGTGAACAAACTGAAATTATACGTATTGCTATGTAAGGTAAAAACAGAAAGAAAAAGGTGTACTCCATCCTGCAATTATTATTCTTACCACCATTCAATACTTTCGTTTCTTACTCACTCCGTCCTAAAATAATCAATTTGTTTGACTTTTGTCACGTAGTTAAAAGAGTAATTAATGAAAGTGTGGGAGTAAAAATAACTGATAAATAGTAATAGAATTTTTTTTAATTTAAGCAAATGATTTAAAAAAATTAAACCATTATATTTAATCAAACGAATCAAAGCTGCCCTAAGTCCCTAACTAGCCCCATGACAACGGCCCAGGAGTTGCCATATGGAATGGGTTTGTACAAAGACCTTAATGATAGGTCTTTGTGCGACTTTCCTCCAAGTTGGGTTTTGAAACAAATAAGTATGAGTATCAAACTGGGCTAAGAGCTTCCTAACAATCTAGGCGTGCTTATTTGCCTTCTTGTAGATCCATTTCTTAAACTGAATGAGTAGTCATTTAGGAATTTTTTGTATAATAGTGATTTATGGTCATTAAGAGAGTGCATAACATAATTCTCTCACACAATCATTATTCCTTAATTCCCGTGCCGGTACCTAAACAAGTATAACAAACTAGGAATGAGGGAGTAGTAAGACACATGTTACTGAACTAATAAGATGCACCTGCGCTCTGCTCTTAGTAAAACATCTCATAGAATAAAGTGAGTGAGTGAGTGCGAAATAAAGTAAGATAGAGTGTGTTTAGAGATATAAAGTAAGAGAAATATTTTCATTTATAGAAACAAGTAGAACAAAAGGGGACATCCAAAAAGGAAACAATTAGAAAATTTCAGGACGGAGGAAGTAGTAAGACACATGTTACTGAACTAAGATGCATCTGCGTTCGGCTCTTAGTAAAAGCATCTCATAGAAAATAGAATACTCAACATTCTCTTGAAAAGATACGGCCTTCCATCGAACCAACATAACCCCAACAAAATCTCAATAGTTAGGAATCACCAAGATCCAAAGTTTCAATCCTTACCCCAATTCATCTCTTCAATTTCAAAAAGATCATCGGTTTATTCATTATGCGAACTATTTGTGACGTTTATGTGCTGCTGTTTTTCTCTTTTGTGCTGCTGATGAAGTTGCTCTCTGTCATGTGATGACAAGGTTTGTTTCTATGTTGTTTTCATGTGTTTTGGACTTTGTTCTTTTGGAAGTTCTTTTTTTTAAAAAAATTTAGGGTTTTAAGTTATTATTTTTTGGGTGGATGGATGAGTTAAGACTTTAGAGATATTTGGTATTTTGATTTCTTTGGAGAACCGATTTAAGTCAGATGTCAAAACTAGTCTTTGAGTAGTCAACCATTTTCCAGTTACCATACAGCTGGTTTCAAGTGTGAACCTCAATTGAGCTAATAATTAGAGCCCACATTTGGATCATTGTATCATGTGAGGTTGTTAAACCTTTAGGAACGTAGAATTGGTATAATTTTATGTTTTGTGTGCGTCAGTTAGAAGCATAACTACACTAAAGTAGCGCTTCCAGATCTTTTGAATGCCCTTAGGTGCACGAGAGGCTTGCTTCTACATATTTTAGTATTTTTTTATTACCAGTGGTTGATTTCGTAAGAAAAAGAATCGCTTGTTAACAGCAAGTGCCTTTTATGGTCCATTATAATGATTTAAATCCGAATCATAAGTGAATTCTTGTAAAAGGCAAATTTAAATGGTTCTCTTTTGCTAGGCTATGTACATTATTGTTAAAAAAAGATGCGAAATCTTCTCCCTGACTGATTGTAAGTGGAAATGCATGTCAGGATACAAGTTGATTATTATTTATTGTTTGTCAACTATCACATGGGATTCTTGCGAGTCAATCCGTCGTACTTAATACTCAATATTTTCTAATCCTCTGGAACTGTTGCTTTCTATTGTCTTTACTAGGTACACATGTGCAACAAGCTTGCTAGTTCGCATGTCTGTGTTTTCGTTTAGCTGCACCGAGCGCTGTTGTTCGTTGTGATATATGTGAAAACGAGTCTAGTATTTAAAGATTTCATCAGAATTGGATCATTTTGTTTTCTTATCATTTGCATCTCTTATTTGACATTCTCGTGAATCATTTGCAACAGCTTTTTTCTACTGTGACGTGGATAGAACCTCCCTTTGTGTGCACTGCAACATGATTGTACTCGTTGGAGGCAAACGAGCCCATGGAAGGTACCTCATTCTTAGACAGAATGGAGGTATGTAATATATCCTCAGTAAAGAAATTGATAACTATATTTTCTCGATCTTTCATTAGATATAGTCAATCCTCGTATTTTAGTTTGCAGGTGATAAGCCTAGCCAACCAGATGATCTGGCAACTAGACCATTGGACTCTAGTGAAAATAATGGTGCCCAGAATGTAACCCGAGACCATCTACAAAACGGGTCATGTCCTTTGCCACAACTAGAGAATGCAATGGAGATGCTAAAAGGGACACAAAGATGATTGACTGAATACGAAGCCCCATCGTATACACGAGCCATCTTCAAATAATAATAGGTAGGATAGTGAACTATTTATTATCATCCCAAATTTGAATTTCATTACTATATACTCACATTTTCCCTCTTTTTCCTTTCGGACGGTGATTCTTACCTAACAACTCAAGTTGTGAATTTGAAGAAAATTTAGTAGAGATTCTGACATCAGTTATCTTATTTTGTTCATTGATTTCTCTCAAATTGTGATTGATGTTTATGAAGCAAAAGGGTACATTTTAGATCACTAGCTTAAAATGTCACCAGACATGTAATTTCAAAAGCTGATGTAATTGAAAAATAACTTTACTTTTGCGGCTTACAGTTTTATTACAATAATTTCTTCAAATTGATATGTTGTGATTGTACTTGTGCAGAAACGCAATGGACATATTTGTTATAACGTTATTTACATTCAGAAAATGTAATCTTCCACTAAACGACAGCTTCACATCTACAAACTGAACACATGCAACTTTTAATGGAAGGGCGGAGGACTATGCAACTAATCCCCGATGGGAAATTCACAATTCTTCAGGAGTAGCAATGACTGTATAGTAGTTGAAACTAAGAACCGGACATAAACAAGAGAAGACATGAGAGAATTAACAAGGGAGGCAAGGTAACTTTGGGCCTTGCAGATGCAAAGTTCCGTGATTGTTGAGCTTAGCAGCTCTAGTAGGATTGATAGTGGAAACACTAGGATTGGAAGAGGGTACCGGTTGCAATATAGTTATTCTTCAAAACCCGTTACAATTTAGTAGCACAAACCACAAAAAGAATCACTTGCTACGTTTTAAAATCCTTCTAAACAATTATATACACGAGAAAATTAAAAGTTGCAACATACCTCATACGCAACATTTTGGTAGCCATTCACAAAAGTTAATCCAAATGGATAGCAGCCCGTCCACATTCCCCAATAATCTCCTAAAATTAAATTTTAACGTTTAACTTTTGGGATATAAAAATACATATTTCCATAGGGGCCATGCATGGTTGGGTGGTATAGACATGACAATAAATTAAAACACCATTTTAAGTATGGACATACAACTGCTAGCATAAAAACCATGACTTTCAAGTATAATGAAGCTCTTTAAAAAAGAAACACTATCGAAGTTGAGACCTTCACTTGCTCCCATTTTGTGCAAGCTATGATAGTTCGTTTGGATGGAATTCCTTCACGAAAAGAATATCCGCCTGCAAATGTAAATGATTAATTAATTCTAGCTCACTTTGACACAAGCCACTCAAAATGCGATATGGGAAGATGAACAGTAACTGTCTGAGCTGTAGATGACAAAGTTGCACTTCATAAATGAATCAAAATCTGCATGCCTGGGTAGTTTGTATGCAAAACAAACTTTTTGATCCTATGGGTTTGCTTAATTAAAACGGTGTTAGAAAATATTAACTTCAAACATACATTAAAAAAAGATACAGTATTAGTGGCAAGCACAAATAAATCGATACCTGCCCATCAAATAAAATGTCCAAACCACGTTGTAGAAGTAATAACCACATAAAGTTGTTTGTGGCATAGGATCTGATGCTGAATGTATCACCATTTGGTCGACTTGTAAACATCCAAACAAATGTGATAAATGCAGCTTAAATATTATTGCCAAAAACTTCAAATATATGGGAATTCAGTCTGTAATAAAGAAGATCATTTGACTAGAAAAATGCACAAACCTGCTTATGATGGATGCCACAAGGGCGCCCCAACTCGGTCCAAACATCCTGAAGCAGAAAACCATATTAGGATTGAAGGTTTTTAAACAGAAAGTGCGCCCATACTAAATGGCAATGCCACAGGAAAACTCCCAAAGACAACTGATTTTAATTAAAAAAAAGATAATAAGAATGAGATGAATATCTTGCTTGGAAAAGCCACCCGTATGTTACGTTGGAACTAATATTAACAATATGAACCAGCACGATAATATTACCTGTGGAGAGGCACCAAAAGTAATATGTTGACCGCCAACAGTGAACCACAATTAGATAATACAGTTCTTTTAACTATGAACTTAAACTTGATGACCAATATTTATATACATACCTTCTCCATCGTGGATACAATCTGAATATTGTGAGGGAATCGGAAATGCAAAGGACAGTCCCTAGAAGACAATTAGATAATCCAAACATGGAAAATTAATATGTATTGTGGAAAGGTCCAAATTCCAAATACACTGCAAATTCACTCTTAACACACTTCTTTACCGGATATATTAAGAACTATACACCACTCTCTTTAACATATACTCCAGGAAAGGTTGGTCCGAAAAGTGCATAAACAACTACAAAGGTTGCCAAGGTAGAGGGGCCCTTAAAAATAGCAAAAGACTAACAAATTCACACAAACAATATGGGAACCAACAAATAAGGAAACTCACCCAATCAAAGATGTAGCGTATCACATTTGAAGGCGTTTGACATCAAATATCTCAATAAGTCGCAACCTCTATTTTAATCAAAATATCAAATAAAGAACTATAATCAAACTCTAAGATGGATTTTTGAATGGATCAATAAAAGACGTGAATGTATAGGAGGACAAGTTACGTTAAGTTCTCTTTGATCATTTTTTCTTTCATATCCATTTCAGATCAGGCAAACAAGTAATATGAAGGTCAAAAATAACGTTCAACATTCATGATTATCCTTATGGTAAGGTGTCACAGCATTGAGAGGCAGCAATAGATTTAGAAAAGATTCAGATATAAATGTAGATAATACACCTGCAAAATACTGTTATTAAAGGAGAAAAGAAACTCAAATCATACTCAAGATAGAGCCTGAAATCTTGCAGTTTTAGCACTACTAGTAACCCTCTATTGCTTTGTTTTAATGGGGATATCATAATTATCCGAGTACATTTTAGGAGACGGCCATAAAGATTCTATCTTTGTAAATATCATATGGTTATAAACATTTAAATCCACAAAATCTTACTTAATTTATGTTAAAAAATGATTTAAATATCAACTGATGTGATACTGAAAGGAATATAGATCACCTGCGAGTGGAGATCAAAGCAAAGATGAAATCCGTGATCCGAAAAACTTAAAACAATATCAAATTTCGAAGGCTCTCGCATATAAATAAGTTCTTCATAGTACAAGCACATTAGCGCATATAAACTGAACACAATCTGAAATAACTTATGATTCACTTCTAAGCAAATATACACAGCCATTCAGAAATAAAAAAACTCAAAAGTCATATCCCGAGCAATATAAACATCAAGAATCAAATAAAATGAAATGATGATATAATTCCGTGAACTAATTCATCCAACCCACTTTTTAATAACTAACCTCATCAGGGTACTTGACATGGAGAACGTTGTAAATGTTAGGCTTCTGCGCGATCTGAGCAAATGCATCACGAAATGGCATCTCTGCAAACATAGTCCATAATTTAACTTAACAAAATCCACAAAATTCTTGAAAAGAAAGAAAAAGATACCCAAAGAGAATGGGCCGATGCCGATGTCGGGGCGGAGATTGAGGTGATGGATCCATGGCAGTTCCCTCGCACCTCCGTGCTGCCACTTTTGGTGCAGCCAAATGCTGCAAGTCTCAAAACGACATAGTTTTGGGTGTTTTTTAAACAAAACTGTATAGTTTAATCTAAAACACTATATTTACAAACTGACCCCGTCGTCAAAACGATATCGTTTTAGGGACGAAATTACGTCGTTTTGTCTCGCAGTTTTTAGCTTAGCATTACTGGATCTCATTCCACAATTAGGGTTAGGGTTTGAAATCGATTTTGTCAAGATGTTGAAAAACGGAGAAGAGAGAGGATTCGGATCCGGTAATGTGCAGCTATTTGCTGCGAGGGTAAAAATGACGTCGTATTAACGTTTTTTACTATTATCCTACGTAGTTTTGAGTGAACACTTTATTAAAACTACGTAGTTTTGACTCGTATTAAATAGCTTTCGCTGCACTGGATCTTAATCCGGAGAAGAGATGTTTGATTTGGCATTTACACGTATGGTTGACAGCGCGTCGTTGTGCACTGCAAATCTAAATTTATAGTCCTACTAAATACTAGTACAGTAGTAAGCAGGGTCGAACCCAAGGGAAAGTAATCTAGTCTAAGAGTTATGCTACAACTAATCCTACTCCTATCAGGGGGTTTTGTGACTGTTTGAAAACTAAAACTACTAATAAAAGAAAAACACAGTTCAGGGAATCTCGTTACAACCTGTAATCATAGACCAGACATGCATCAATCTAGTAAATTATAATTGTTCTAATTAGATAGTCCCGCTAGGGTTGTTACCTAATTCTAGTTCTATCTTCTATTACCCGCTAGAGTCTCAAGAAGATGTAACAATTACCTAATCAAATTACCACAATAGTTCCACCGCTAGGCTTTGCTACTATGACAATCCAATTAAGTATCATGCAATTGATATAAACCTAATTTCACCGCTAGGCTAGGTCAAGCAAATAACAAAGCATGCAATTCATAACAAGAACAGAATTCACTAAATTAAAACATGCTATTCAATGGACTCATACAAAGTTGCAACTAAATTCCCCAAACTGAGAATTAGCTACTACTACAAAACATTAATCTAAAATTGAGTTTGAAGAGGAAAACTTTGCTGGTGGCCGTCCAGGCTCCCTTTTGAATTAGGGTTAACACCCTATTTATAATGTAGCTGAAGATGTCGAATTGGGCTGGGCCAGACAGATCCGCGGACCCTTAATGAATATTTCCGCGGACCCTTAAGGATTTAATTAATTCCTTCAGCGTCCGCGAAATAATCTCTTCAGCGTCCATGTCTGACGTCAGCATGATGTCATCCAGCTTGAAATCACTCTTTCTTCATCTTCTTGATCCGAATTCTCTAAATGATCCATAAGCGTGTGAAATCTCTTTTCCAGTCAAATATGCCTGAAACGCAAAACACTACAAAAGGTAATATTTCACAAACAAAACATATAAAATAAAGGAAATAAGACAATGATGGATCGTATAAATACGCTCCATCAAACTCCCCCACACTTATCCTTGTTCGTCTCGAACAAGTAAAAGTCTAGACTGCAGATTCGAATCAATCAAAGTATACTGTAACTACATGCAATCCAACTCATTGATATTCTATCTAATCATCAACATCTGCATACAATCATCATCAATAATGCTCAATCTGCACTCAACAATATAGAATACTCAAGTCAAGATATCAATGAATAATGTAGAGATAGTCCTTTTCAGATTCCTAACTTCATTCTTCAATTCACAATCCAAATTGCACTAACAGTTGAGTTTTTAATATGGCATCCAAAACACATTACTTAGATAAATTCATGGCAACAACAAACTTTTATTCATTTTTTTTTTTCTGATTTTTTTTAATGATGGCTTGCCTTATTTTGGCTTGTGCCATTGGTTAAAGCAAGTGCTCAAGTGGGAAGTGTCTTGGTTTTCTTCCTAACCCCCGGCACTAGTCATAACCAATATAAAAAAAAAACATTCGTTGCCAATGAACTATCCACATAAGATTTCACTTCTCTTCTTGTCCTTTTTACGCGAGTCAAGATGAGGGTCGCTCATCTCTTTTCCCGGTTACTCAGACAAGAGATTAGATAATCTTTTCACAATTCGGAATGCCACAATATCAACTCAACGTATAGAGCAATTATTCATGCAAATCTCAGAATGAATGTAAATCCCTCTAGGACATTTTCTATCAACTCTACATCACCAGATATCTCAACTCAAAAGCATTCATATCATCAAGCACAAACATCACAAAACATCAGATTTCATGCATGCAGATATATAGAAAATCATAGAATAGAACATCATTCATATATCATCATTTCATCACAGCATACCATGATAATTCTCCTCTTCGACTCATAAAAAACAATAAAAACAACGACTCTAAACTGACTCGATTTCCCTCCCCCACACTTGAAATATGCCGTGTCCTCACGGCACAACATACAACAAGAATGAAGGGGACACACACTAATAAAATAAAGAAAAAATAGAGATAAAGGAAAAAGGAACTCCCCTAGCGATCTCAAATATTCGGTGCCCATGGGTGCGTTAGATCAAACTTCCTTACGTGCACCGACCTAGCTCCTCGTACGTCTGGTGGTTTTGCCTTTATGTCCCATTTGTTACCTGTATGACACCGGTCAGTGATATAAAAATTTAAATTATATTTACCTCTATGATCCGGTGGTTTATCCTTCAGCGTTCCACATGTGATTCTAAACGGCTCTGGGTTTTCTTGATTCATTCTTCTAGCATCTTGGATCTGCAAAGGAATCAAGCAAAAGGGGTCAGAAAATTGCAATTTGGAATTTCGTTCAGCATGCCCCGCGGACCCTGACAAATTAAGCTCCGCGGACCCTGAAGTTAAATTCAATCCAGCAACGTCCGCGGAATAAATATCAGAGACGTGCGCGGTACGCGCTGAGTTGCAGGACGCGGACCCTTCACCCATTATATCCGCGGACCTTGATGAATATGTGGGAAATTCTGTAACGTCCGCGGAAAAAATTCCTTCAACGTCCGCGGTACATGCTGGATGTCCATCTGCGGTCCTCAAAACACCTTCCGCTGTCCCTACTGCAATATTCGAATATGATGAAACGTCCGCGGAAGAAATCACCTCAGCGTCCGCGGTACACGCTGAGTGTGAATCCGAAATTCCTCCTTTTGAGCCATCTTCCAACTCTTTTGCACTTCCCAAGCTTGCCTCCACTACTTGAGTATCGTCCTCGTGGTGCGTTAGAGCTGAATTTGAAGATGCAGTTTCTTCTGCCCTAGCATCGAAAATACGCCACAAAACACTCACAGTACAGTTATTGATAGATCCTCCTGCCATTACATCCAACATACCACGCTCATCTGGATTCATCCCATTCAAAAAATAATTAATAATGACGTGTTCTGGGAAACCATGGTTAGGGCACCACTGTAATAATCCAAGAAATCTATAATAATAATCATCAAATGTTTCAAACTCAAATTGTCGAATGAACATAATTTGATCACAAAGTGCCTTTTGTTGCAGTGGTGGCGTATATTTCATTAAAAATAGTCGCTCAAAGTCCAGATAAGTGCAGTTCACGGGTAACCGTATATAAGAATACCAAGAAAAAGCATTATTAGTCAAAGAAAAAGGTAAAACCTTCAACTTAAAATCATCAATGCTTACTTCCCTGGGTTTAAGGGCAATGCAGACTCTATCAAGCTCCTTTAAGTATGCAAATATGTCTTCTCCATGAACACCTGCAAATTTTGGAAGTTTGTAATAAGTTTCTTCATCAATCTGGGAGTAATCAAGTCTATCAAATGTCATGATGGAAGAACACTGTCAACGAAAATAAAAAGAACAAAAACAAAAGAACTCTATACTAAATAGAACTTTCCCCGGCAACGGCGCCAAAATTTGACAGCGCGTCGTTGTGCACTGCAAATCTAAATTTATATTCCTACTCAAACTAGTACAGTAGTAAGCAGGGTCGAACCCAAGGGAAAGTAATCTAGTCTAAGAGTTATGCTACAACTAATCCTACTCCTATCAGGGGGTTTTTGACTGTTTGAAAACTAAAACTACTAATAAAAGAAAAACACAGTTCAGGGAATCTCGTTACAACCAGTAATCATAGACCAGACATGCATCAATCTAGTAAATTATAATTGTTCTAATTAGATAGTCCCGCTAGGGTTGTTACCTAATTCTAGTTCTATCTTCTATTACCCGCTAGAGTCTCAAGAAGATGTAACAATTACCTAATCAAATTACCACAATTCCACCGCTAGGCTTTGCTACTATGACAATCAATTAAATATCATGCAATTGATATAAACCTAATTTCACCGCTAGGCTAGGTCAAGCAAATAACAAAGCATGCAATTCATAACAAGAACAGAATTCACTAAATTAAAACATGCTATTCAATGGACTCATACAAAGTTGCAACTAAATTCCCCAAACTGGAATTAGCTACTACTACTACAAAACATTAATCTAAAATTGAGTTTGAAGAGGAAAACTTTGCTGTGGCCGTCCAGGCTCTCTTGAATTAGGGTTAACACCCTATTTATAATGTAGCTGAAGATGTCGAATTGGGCTGGGCCAGCAGATCCGCGGAGACCCTTAAGGAATAAAATCCGCGGACCCTTAAGAATTTAATTAATCCTTCAGCGTCCGCGTAAATAAACTCTTCAGCGTCCATGTCTGACATCAGCATGATGTCATCCAGCTTGAAATCACTCTTTTCTTCATCTTCTTGATCCGAATTCATCTAGAATCGATCCATAAGCGTGTGAAATCTCTTTTCCACTTCAAATATGCCTGAAACGCAAAACACTACAAAAAGGTAATATTTCACAAATAAAACATATAAGAATAAAAGAAATAAGACAATGATGGATCGTATAAATACGCTCCATCAGGGATCGCATAACAAATCATGATATATCAGATTGTAGTGGTTGTAAACTTGCAAAATTTTCGGCATTACCTTTTCCAAAAAGTATTTCATCATCTCTTGCTCCTTTTGATATTGTGCATTCTGATGTGTGGGGACCTGCTCCTATGACTACTAAGGGTGGCTCTAGGTATTATGTTTCGTTTATTGATGATTATACTCGGTATACTTGGGTCTATCTTATGAAGCGTAGATCTGATTTTTCGGGTATTTACCGTGACTTTAGAGCTCTTGTACAGACATAACATTCTGCTGTCATTAAATGCTTTTCGTTGTGACTTAGGAGGTGAATACACTTCTAATGAGTTTTCTCAGTTACTTGCTTCTGATGGAACCATTCATCAAACCTCATGCACTGACACTCCTCAACAAAATGGTGTCGCTGAGAGGAAACATCGTCATCTAGTTGAGACTGCTCGCTCATTTTATGTCTGCCCAGGTTCCTAGTTGTTTTGGGAGAAGCTGTCCATACTGCTGCCTATGTTATAAACAGAATTCCAACATCTCATAATTCAGGTTTGTCACCCTTTGAAAAATTATTTGGTAGTCCTCCTGATTATACCCTCTTGCGTGTGTTTGGTTGCACCTGTTTCGTGCTTCGACCTCACGTCGAGCGTGATAAATTGTCTCCTAAGTCTGCTTTGTGTGTATTTTTGGGTTATGGTATTGGTCAGAAGGGATATCGTTGCTTTGATCCAGTTAGCCAAAATTATATGTCTCACGTCATGTAGTGTTTCTAGAGCATATTCCGTTCTATTCTGTTCCTGCTAGTTCTCATAACATGACTCAGTCTGATCTTCGTTGTATTGACCTTTTGATAATGACACTAATGATGATAGACTCACTGATACTTTGGTTCCCGAGACATGCACACATCCGTCTATTCCTACTACGACTGCTCAGTCATCTGATGAGATTGTGGATCAACCTCCTGCGTCAGTCCACTCGTCCTCGTAAGTCCACTAGACTTCCTTGATTTTGCATATTCTTCATACTCTACTTCCTTTGTTTCATTTCTTGTGTCACTTCACTCTTTGTCTGAGCCTTTGTCCTATAGAGAGGATGTTGTTAATCCCCTTTGGCAGACAGCTATGGCTGAGGAACTTGCTGCTTTGCATCAGACACATACATGGGATATTGTACCGTTACTGTCAGGAAAACGAGCTATTGGGTCACGTTGGGTCTATAAGATTAAGACCAAATCAGATGGATCAGTTGGGAGGTATAAGGCACGTCTTGTTGCTAAGGGGTATTCGCAGGAATATGGCATGGATTATGAAGAGGCTTTTGCTCCGATTGCTAAAATGACTACCATTCGCACTTTGATCGCAGTTGCTTCTGTTCATCAGTGGAAGATATCTCAGATGGATGTTAAGAATGCTTTTCTGTATGGTGATCTTTACGAAGAGGTCA
This sequence comes from Sedum album, assembly GCA_006409495.1. Taxonomy (NCBI): domain Eukaryota; kingdom Viridiplantae; phylum Streptophyta; class Magnoliopsida; order Saxifragales; family Crassulaceae; genus Sedum; species Sedum album. The sequence continues at coordinate 8,486 of QZGG01003565.1, read as the reverse complement.
ATATGAGACCCCCTCCTGGTGTTGACCATCAGCCTGGACATGTGTGCAAGCTGCGCAAAGCTCTTTATGGTCTCAAACAAGCTCCCCGAGCTTGGTTTGAGAAGTTCTCCACAGTGATTACCTCTCTTGGTTTTATTTCTAGTCAGCATGATTCTGCTTTATTTGTTAAGCGAACAGGTGCAGGCCGCATACTTCTGTCCTTATATGTTGATGATATGATTATTACCGGTGATGATTGTGATGGAATTGAGTCATTGAAGTCAGACTTGGCTCGGTGTTTTGCTATGAAAGATCTGGGTTCGTTGCGTTATTTTTTGGGTATAGAAGTGGCCTTCTCTCCGAAGGGTTATCTTCTCTCACAGTCGAAGTATATTACAGATCTCTTTGAGCGTGCTCGTCTCACTGACAACAGGACTGTTGACACTCCACTAGAGACCAATGCTCGTTACTCTCCTTCTGATGGATCTCCCCTACCTGATCCAAGTTTATACGAACAGTGGTTGGGAGCCTTGTTTACCTCACGGTTACTCGTCCTGATATTGCACATGCTGTTCACGTTGTCAGTCAGTTTGTTACTGCTCCTACCACAGTTCATTGGGCTGCTGTTTTGCGTATTCTCAGGTATCTTCGCGGTACTCAGTTTCAGAGCCTTTTGTTTCCTTCATCTTCTTCGTAGAACTGCGTGCTTACTCTGATGCTGATTGGGCTGGTGACCCTACCGATCGTAAGTCTACTACTGGATTTTGTATTTTCTTGGAGATTCTCTCATCTCTTGGAAGAGTAAGAAGCAAGATGTCATTTCTCGCTCTTCCACCGAGGCTGAGTACCGGGCTATGGCAACGACTACATGTGAGATTGTTTGGTTACGTCGGTTACTTACTGATTTGGTGTCACTCTTTATCATCCGACACCATTATACTGTGATAATCAGAGTGCCATCCAAATTGCTCGTAACTCAGTCTTTCATGATAAGCACATTGAGATTGACTGTCATCTCACTCGCCACCATTTACAGCTTGGTACAATTGCATTGCCTTATGTTCCCTCTTCTCTTCAGATTGCAGATTTGTTCACAAAGGCTCATTCTACGGCGCGTTTCCGTTTCTTGACCGACAAATTCTCAATGCTAATTGTTGTAGCATCGTGAGTTTGAGGGGATATTAGCATAGTATAAAAGTTGAATTTGAATAAGGGTATTTTAGTTTTTTGTGTAAGTGTTATATAGGAACAAAAACTATAAAGAGGGGTAAATTAGAGAAATTTCCACTTTGTAATCTACAAACTTGCCACTTAACTGTTTTATCCAAGTTTTCATGAAACCCTCTGGCCTCAAATGACATGCGAAAGCTTCACAAATTGATTCATCACTGGACTGGGCATCATCCACTCTAAAGGTCAAAATGGTAACAGAAGAAACCAAATTGCCAATTGCGCGGCAGATTGAGCTCAGTGGGATCTGACAGTATTCTCTTTCTCCTGCTCTCTCCCACTCTCTACTTTTATTGTTTTTTTGGGAGTTTCTTCCTACAAAATCTGCTCATGCTACAAAACCCAAAATCAACATTTAAACAAGCATTAAACTTTATTAATGTTAGTTAAATATTCGAATATAAACCTCAGATCAGATTCCCAAGAAAAACAAAAATCCAACGACACCTTTTCATGTTGCATTTTGATTTTTCTGAATCCCATTTGACTCAAAACCCTCTTTCTTTGTTTGAATTATCTCGTTTATTAATTGCTATTTATGGCAGCATCAGAACAAAGTTAGCTTACACTCACTTCGCCATTGGGCAGCGCTCAGCTGTTGTTTGCCTTTGTTTTCCAGGGTTTCATTTTGACTCCAGTGACTCGCCTTTTTGACTGTGGCTTGATGTTACTGATCTAATCTGGTATGTCTCTGGTTTGGGTCTCTGAAAATTTTTCTCCTTTTTGGAGTTTTCAGTGTTATTTTGAGGTGCTGGGAAATGGGGTTTCAGTTCAGATCGGTAGATCAGTGGATCCTGTTTTGGTTTCTGTTTGAGGGTCTGATGGTGTGCATTAGGGAATTGTTTTGTTGAGAAAGGAAGTATCTTTTTATGATTTCAGTTTGACTGTCATTTGGATTCAGCCATTGCTTTTGGGGTGCATTTAATTTTATGTTGAATGAGGTTTGGCTTTGTAAACTGGTTTGTTGTGCATTTTCTTGTAGTTTTGAACTTAAGCTGGTTTGGTCATTGTAGATCTGATTGTGATGGGTTATCTTCACCCAGTTGCCAATTAGTATTTATCTTTACGGCGTGGGCTTGTACCGTGATATGCATTCCGAATTTTGTTAACTTCATTGATACAACATTTTGTAAGAACTGACAAAGACTTGAGTTTGCCCCTTGGGATAGAGATCTGTGTAAATAATTGACAGTGCTATAATGATTAACAAATAGGTGTTTTGTCGCAAAGAGCAGCGTGATGGACTTTTTTAAAGCGAAAAGATTTGGAAGAGCCCACAAGCCAAACCCGGAGAAGGATTCAGATGATAAACCTGTGCCACATCCTGAGGAGCCTAGGATGAATATCAATCAGGATGAGTTGAACAAATCCAAACATGTTAACAATGAATGTCCTGATCCTGAAGTTGATGATGATGAAGACGATGATTTTATAACTAATGAGGTCAAGAGGAGGTTACAAGAGTTGAGAAGAAACAGCTTTATGGTATTAATACCAGAAGAGACGGAGGAAGATGAGGAGGAAGATGAGGAGGAAGATGACGAAGAAGAAGAATGTGAGCAAGAGGATAAAAAAAGCTCTACCGAAGAGCGAGACGTTGATGTGGCCAATTACAAACTCTTTTGGTGTGATTTTGACACTTTCTACAGGAGCTACTGCGAGAGAATGCTTATCTTGGATAGAATCAGCATGCAACTGCTGAAAGAAGCTGGTGGGTATTTTTTTTGTTTACACTTGTGTCTAGTTTTGATGATTTTCTTGCGATAATTAGTCTAAAACAATCACATACTTGTCTTATAAGTAAAAAGCATTTTAATTTAATAACTGGCTTTATGTCATTTTGATTTGTTGTTATAGCGGTAAAGGATTTATAGGCTGCAACAGATAGTAGGTATGTATGATAAACTGACATATGGCTCATAAAATGTTGTTCAATTTGACTTGCACTGATTCGTATGGCTCAGTTTTTATCACTTCTTCAGATGTTCCATAGTTTGCTTTGGGTTTTCACATTTTTGATGTTTCGTAGTACTTGGCCGATTTTTGAATGTGCTGAAATCTTGTTGGTTTTAAAGTAATTTTGTATTCCTTTGTTCATTTGTTGACAATTACTTTTTGTAGATTCGCTCGTTACCAAAAAAACTGAGTCGCCAAGATCTGCTCATAAAAAGCTCTCTCTCCCTTTCCGTTGCTTAAATTCAAAAAAGACCCAGGGACAACGAAATGAGAGTGAGCAGCTGCAGCAGCGAGATGTCAATCCACTTCAGGGATTGGAAGTGTCATATGTCGCTCAAATCTGTCTGTCCTGGGAATCCCTTCATTGCCAATACACACAACTGAAACAGAAAGTATCAGCGCAACCTGAATGTCCTACACTCTACAATCAGTGTGCTCAAGAATTCCAACAATTCCAGGTCTTGTTACAAAGGTTTATCGAAAATGAACCCTATGAGGAAGGATCGAGAATTGAGCAATTTGCTCGAGCCAGGATCCTAATGCCTAAACTTCTCCATGTTCCGAGTGTGCAAGGTATCCCATGAATACTCTATTCTGAATTAACCAGATCCTATTAATCTAAATGCATCTAACCGGATCGACTTTTTTGTTGTTGTATGTGGCTCAATTTAGGCTCAGATAACATAAACAACAAAGAAGAGACTGACTTGTTGGTACTTGGCTCGGAGCTTCTCCAGATAATTGAAAGCTCGATTCTCACTTATCGCTGTTTCCTGAAAATGGATGAGAAAAAATCAAACGGCATGCGTAATCTGTTTGGAGGACATATTCAGGCAGCTACGACACCAGTACAGCAAGTTCATGCAGCTCTTGACAAGGCATGAATTGTTTTCCCTTTTGAACTCAACAGCAAATTCTTTCTTTTTTGATCAAAGAGGATTCCATGGCCTTTAATAGTTTGATATACTTGAATAGAATCAAGAGAGTAGCAATAACCTGACTTGATTTCTCAAATTAGTGGTGATCATAACGTTGGCATTTATACTGACTGCAGAAAAAGATGAAACTTAAAGAGCTACAGAAAAAGATGAAAGGAGGGAAGCACAAATATTGGCCAAGATCAGACGATGAGATGGACCTTCTACTGTCTAGCATTGAAGTGAAGCTCATATCAAGGGTAATGAAAATAACAAAGTTAACCAAGGAGCAGCTAATCTGGTGTGAAGACAAGATGAAGAAACTGAAGTTATCGGAAGGAAAATGGCAGAGGGATCCCTCCCCTCTTCTTTTCCCTTGTTGATATTCAAGATCAAACCTATACCTTATAAGACAGGCTTTTGGTAGGAACTATAAGCTGACTTGCATTTATTAAATGATTCAGTATGCAACGCATTTAAGTTTTTGAAGTTTTGTTTATAGGACCTTATATTATTAACTCATCTCACAACATTACACACAGTTCTTCAACCTGCTAGGACATCTAGACTACCGGGCTGAAATACCCAAGTTAACAATGATTTAACAGTAATCATAAGTTGTGTGATTTTTCTGACAATAATATTTATTGTTCTATCCTCCATCATCACCAAACAAGTACTCCGTTCTCAGTTTTTTTCAAAGTCATTCGCAACTATCTGACGCTTGTGTTTTATGATTATAAAATCGACTGCCAAAATCATAAGAATATTGGAGCCATGACAAGGGTGATTGTTGCGAGCATCTTTATCAACACATGGAGGGATGGCCCAGCCGTGTCTTTGAATGGATCTCCTACACTGCGCACCAGACATCAAATCAACAAACATGTTACAGACTGCAATAGATTTATAAGTTGCCCAATAAATGGACAGTGGAAACAGCACAACATAACCAGAAAGAAAAGATACTTACGTGTCACCAGTGATAGCTGCTTTGTGACAGTCGCTTCCTTTCCCCCCATACGCTCCTGTTTCTATATACTTCTTTGCATTATCCCAAGCACCGCCAGCAGTATTCAGAAAGAGAGCCATAAGAATACCCGAGACGGTTGCAAACATCAACATGGAAGCAACAACTTTGGCACCGAGCAAAGGCTGTCCCGTGTAGGAACCCAGTATTCTGAATACTACACCTATAAAGTGACAAGTCAAGCAAAATGAGAACATAAGTGAAAAAGCTTTTGGTGAAAGCCCCGCCTGCCAAAGTCAAAATTTTAAACCGAAATGTATGTTGTTTTCCTTAAAATCTATAACATCAGGGTAACTCACCAACTGCCATGGGTGATACAATGGCAAGTGCTCCAGGTTTGATCATTTCTCTCAAGGAAGCAGAAGCAACAATGGCTACGCAGCGGTTGTAGTCAGGTTTTTCACGATATTCCTGTTGCAAAAAAGTGTTGCCATAATGATGAACAAATTCAGTTCCGATGACAGAATAACATGCATAAAAACCAATACAATAGCCGCAATCGCGACTGATAATATACATGCTCACCATGATCCCTGGCCGTTCAATGAATTGTCTCCGTACTTCTTTAACTACTTCTTGAGCAGTTCGACCAACCGCAGCACATGCCCAAGCACTAAAAAGGAAAATAAGCATCGAGCCTAACAGCCCACCAATGAAAACCTCAGGAATTGCAATATCAACCTGTTTGATTTGATACCGCAAAATCGTGACCAGTTGACAGGAATTTGAGCTTCATAGTAAATTCAAACAGAAATGACTTGTCTTTGCCTACTTGCTTGAAAGATTGCTGAGCAAATGCAGCCACCTCATCCATATAGGCACTGAATAGTAAGAATGATGCAAGAGCAGCAGATCCAATGGCAAATCCTTTAGTAGTTGCTTTCGTTGTGTTGCCAACTGCATCAAGAATATCAGTAATCTCGCGGACAGTCTCTGGCTGCACATGGCATTTTAGTATTCATCAAAATGAAATCACCTCACCAATCAGCAGCAAGCAAAATTTACGAGGTTTTGGAAATTCACCTGTTGACTCATCTCGACAATGCCACCAGCGTTATCAGCTATTGGGCCAAACATATCCATTGTGAGAACATAGGCAGCAGTGCTAAGCATCCCCATGGTTGCCACTGCAGTCCCAAACAACCCGCCAGTTGGAATTCCAGACTCATCAACCAAGCCTGAAGTATGGCCCAACCAATAGGAGGAGACAATAGAAACGCTGATGACAAGAACCGGAAGGGCAGTCGATTCCAAACCCAAGCTGATGCCAGCAATAATATTTGTCCCATGACCCGTCGAGCTTGAAAGAGCTAAAGTCCGCACAGGTTGATACTTATAATCAGTGTAGTACATAGTTATCCAAACAAAAAGGTATGCCGTAATGATCCCGACCAATCCACACAGGGCAAAGTTAAACCAAGCCGATGGTGCTTGCTCTGTATACAATAACCAGCGAGTAGACTGCAAAGGCAAAAAAAGACACCATTACAGCAGATTTCAAATGTATTGAAAGTAGATGGATACCAAAAAGAAGAGGCAATGTAAGTATATTAATTTATTGAATGTTTAGAAAGATCTTTGGCAGCTAATGCAACTAACTAATTAATTTTCTAAAATCTAAATGAAGATTAAAGCATTACCCCGGCGAAGGTCAGAACAGCCAACAAGATTGTGATTGAATATCCTTTCTGGAGAACTGCCATAGGATCCTCAACGAGGCTCTTTGATGAAGGGTCACGAGTACCCTTTATCGAAAATATTCCAATGGATGATATAATTAAGTCAAATGAATGGACAACCAGAGGAAAAAGGATAAAACCAGATGGATCTGCAAAATAAGATGTTTTCTTTAATAAAACTGCATCATTAACGCAACGAATATGCACATCATAAGTATCCATACAGGTAGAATTCTGATCTTAAAATGTCTTACCTCATTTTTTGTAGAAAGATGACGCATTAAAGTTAATTAACCATAAGATGCAAGTCATTAGCAAGTATCAATTGTAAACATTTACTATCCATATAACAGATTTCAGTACTTTTTGAAAGAACTTATTGCGAGGATAATTTATTAATATTGCGCATTGAGATATTGTTGTTATGTGATGTGATATAAAATAGGATTATTTCATAAGAACCACCCATAAAATACTCGTTTTCCCAAGTCCCACCCATAAAAACTTTCTTTCACAAATCACACCACGCCATTACAATATTATTCACAAGTCACACTTCACCCCTTACGTCGTCTGATTTTCCGTTAACAGCGTGTGACCGTGTGGGTCACGCGATATTTTACAAAAATAATCGCAAGGGTTATTTCATAAGAACCACCCATAAAATACTCGTTTTCCCAAGTCCCACCCATAAAAACTTTCTTTCACAAATCACACCACGCCGTTACAATTTTAAGTCATTTTGATAATTCATTTGACGAGTAGATACACGCGTTTGACGTGGAGTGTGACTTGTGAAAGATGTTGTAACGGCGTGGTGTGATTTGAGAAGGAAAGTTTTTATGGGTGGGACTTGGAAAACCGAGTATTTTATGGGTGGTTCTTATAAATAAACCCTATAAAATAATTCCAGTTTCCCAATCCCAGGAACATAAGCGTATGATACGTGTGCATTGCTTGTAGTCAGTTCTGTACTTCCGTTACTGGCTGAAAATACTTTCTGCTAGGTATCTTGCTTACGTAGTATAAAGTAATATTGACGACCCTCTCAAACAGAAAGAAACAGAAAAATTAATCCCGCTAACCTTCAATTTTACAACGCTGCGCCATTGACCCTCCAAGAATCATAGCACTGATAATTTCAGCAGCAATGCTTTCAAACAGATCAGCTCCCCGAGCCGCACAATCGCCAACATTGTCTCCAACCTTCAATACATTGCACATGTGGCATAATGCAGTTAGCTTTTACATTCTTAAGCATTTCCAGCTTAACATTACATGTCAGTCTGTTGAACAGTTTTTTGGAATGATGATGATTGTTTAATATTTTTATTCAATAACTTACAGATGTTATCTGAATTCTGATAACATACACTATCCTAATAGTCCATTTACTTCAGTATTGATAATCAACAATTTCATAGAACATTTGGATTACCAAGTCTGCTATAACCGCTGGATTTCGAGGGTCATCCTCTGGAATCCCTTGTTCAACTTTGCCAACAAGATCAGCTCCGACATCAGCTGCCTTTGTGTATATCCCACCACCCAACTGAGCAAACAAAGCAACAAACGAAGCTCCAAAACCATATCCCACAAGCAGAAGAGGCACTGCAAAAGTCAATAGTCCAAATAAATTCAAATGATTGCATTTCAGGATTTCCTTATTCATATAATATTTGTCTCACTCGATAA
>QZGG01003564.1:0-22511 GCA_006409495.1 Sedum album | reverse complement strand
GCGTCTGTGCGGCTTTATAGGAAGGCACTGGCGCGTAAGGTCGTGCGCCAGCTGGTGCATTAGGTTGCGCGCGCCAGTCAGCGCGCGGCCTCTGAAAATTCTGGTCGTTCTTCCAACTAAACCCATTCTCTGCCAATCCAAACCTAGGCTGTCCTTGCCTAGCTTGTCCATTGTTCCATCCTCCTACTGCATTAACATCTGCGTGTTCTTCGAATAGGGAGGGGCATGCGTCAGTAAGATGGTCTGTGGCGTGGCAGAATTCGCAAGCTCTTGTTTCAACACGTTGCTTCGTCATTAGCTTCTGCATCATATCCTTTAATTCCTTGATCTCTCCAGTCACGTCTACTTGATGCAGTGCTCTGGCGCGGTTATTCTCTAGTGACACTTGATATCTAACTTGGTCAGCCGTGTCCTCTATTAATTTCCATACATCCTCCGGATACATGTTCCTCACGTTCCCTCCTGCGCACGCATTCAGCAACCTGAGTTCCATCTCAGTAAGCCCGTTGAGGAAGTTCTCTATCAACACATGTTGCGGGAGTCCGTGGTTGTAGCAGTTCGCTTCAAGTTCCCTGAACCGCTCGTAATATTCTGATAGTGACTCTCCATGCAACTGTTTCGGTGCAGCAAGCTCTCTACGTAGCAGTGATACTTTGGCCGCGGGTAAAACTTGTCTAGAAATCGTTCCTGCAACTCGGCCCATGTCCTTACTGAACCAGGAGCTAGCCCCATCAACCACTGTCTAGCTGAATCACATAATGAGAACGGGAAGGCTCTAAGTTTCAGCAGCTCTGGATCCTCATTCCCATTCCTCATATTCTCACAAATGGCCGCAAACTCTCGTACATGCTTCACTGGGTTCTCACTAGCCATACCATGGAATTTTGGTATGTAGTGAACAAGTTGTGTTCGTAGCTCGAAATGACCATCAGGTGGCAGTACGATGCACCATGGCTGATTCACAGCGTGAGGAGCAGACATCTCCTTAATGGTGCGGCGCGCCACTGGCTGTGCGCGCGCGACTGGGTCTGGCGCGTTAACATTAGCATTTATCGGAAGCTGGTTGTTATTTCTCTGCATGTCAGCGTCCATGTTGAACTCTAAATCTCTGCGTACTTCTCATCTGATTAAATCGAGTTCAGCTGGGTTTAGGCGAGCAAAAATGTTCTCGGCGTTGCGCGCTGGCGCGTCTGGAGTTTCTCTTCTTCTGCCTATTACACTGTTTTCACCAAAATCTTCCATGCAACACAAAAACAACAACTAAATTAAACGTAACTAATATTTTTTGGATTTTTATATAAGAAAAAAAACAAAAATCAAATAAAAAAAAGAAAGAAAAGAAATCTTCTCTAGCCGCTCCCCGGCAACGGCGCCAAAATTTGACGAGCACGTCGTTGAGTGCTGCAAATTTGTCCCGACTCTCCTCACTAGTATAGTATTGGCAAGCTGGGGTCGAATCCACAGGGAACGGTGGAAGTCTCTTTTCAACTACAAACTAAGATTGGGTTGTGCGTGAGTATTAAAGAAAGAAAGAAAAACTGTTGCGCAAGTACAACTGGCGCACACACAGATAGCAAGTATGAAAGACGCAAACAAATATGCAAGAGATGAATCCGGTTCAGATTCTTCACTATGAACTCTATGTTTTATCCTTGGTCACTAAAGGCACATGATATAATTGTCCACGTAGATTAAGGTCCTGTCACAGCTTAATAACCTACACATACATTCCGGTCAAGGTTTGTATGATATTACTACTCAATCTAGTCTAGTCAATAACGAATCCGGTCAAGGTAGTTACTGCCTATTCTAGTGTTACTCCTATCATTCACAGTCACGTACTTCTGATAGTTTAACTATAGATACTAGATTCTACAACTAAGTCTGCGGTGCAAGGCTTCGCTTAATTGTCTAACCTAATTATCATGCAATGGAGTGCGGAATAATAACACTAAACTTTATCATGTAAATTAAGAACAAGACCTCAAAAACATATTATTCATAGATCCAAATCCAAACCGAAATCAGTAAGTTAGCTAGACATACTGATCGAATACATCTCAAGAATAATTATAAGACAACTAAAATAACAAGACAAATCTGGATGCTGCGTCGTCAGCTCGCGTGACAGCTTGCGCGCACGTCTTCGCCGGAATTCTGCTCTGCGCCGTCAGCTCTCTCTCTCTATGTGTGCATATTGTGATCTCCATAAAGCTTTGTATTTATAGTCCTTGCCTTCTAGGGTTTCCACGAATATTTAGGCAAGAATATCTGAGGGAAATCATCTTTATCTCTAAAAATCAGCTTAGGAAACCTTAAATCTCCAAAAACCGATTTTAGAAATATCTTTAGCGCGTGATGACGTCATCGTTCCGAATATCTCGCTGTCTGCTGACGTCACCGTTTTGCTGTCTTCTGCGCGACCTTCACTCGCGCGCCATGTTGCTCGCGCGCCAGTGGCCATTCGTTGATTGTCTTTGCCTTGTTATCTTTTTGCACGAGATTCAGCCTTCTTGTTGCGTTTTCGTTCTAACTCTTCTTTAAGACCTGAAATACAAAACTACACCAAAAGCGTAATCTTATACCATAATATGCTAGAATAAAAGCAGCGTAAAGGACATAAACTAGCGTACAACTGCACTCTATCACACTTCTAATAGTGTAATATAGCATAACTCAACGATTAAACATTCACTTGAAAGTTCGACTCAAGTTTGCTTCACTTTGAAGCAAAGTGCTAGTGTACTCTAAAGTTCGTCTTTAAAGCCTTTACGAACATGATAAATGAGTCGATTGTATGACTAATCACTTCATTATCACTTCTAATAGTGTAATATAGCATAACTCAACGATTAAACATTCACTTGAAAGTTGACTCAAGTTTGCTTCACTTTGAAGCAAAGTGCTAGTGTACTCTAAAGTTCGTCTTTAAAGCCTTCACGAACATGATAAATGAGTCGATTGTATGACTATCACTTCATTATCACTTCTAATAGTGTAATATAGCATAACTCAATGATTAAACATTCACTTGAAAGTTCGACTCAAGTTTGCTTCACTTTGAAGCAAAGTGCTAGTGTACTCTAAAGTTCGTCTTTAAAGCCTTTACGAACATGATAAATGAGTCGATTGTATGACTAATCACTTCATTATCACTTCTAATAGTGTAATATAGCATAACTCAACGATTAAACATTCACTTGAAAGTTCGATCAAGTTTGCTTCACTTTGAAGCAAAGTGCTAGTGTACTCTAAAGTTCGTCTTTAAAGCCTTCACGAACATGATAAATGAGTCGATTGTATGACTAATAACTTCATTATCACTTCTAATAGTGTAATATAGCATAACTCAACGATTAAACATTCACTTGAAAGTTCGATCAAGTTTGCTTCACTTTGAAGCAAAGTGCTAGTGTACTCTAAAGTTCGTCTTTAAAGCCTTTACGAACATGATAAATGAGTCGATTGTATGACTAATCACTTCATTATCACTTCTAATAGTGTAATATAGCATAACTCAACGATTAAACATTCACTTGAAAGTTCGACTCAAGTTTGCTTCACTTTGAAGCAAAGTGCTAGTGTACTCTAAAGTTCGTCTTTAAAGCCTTTACGAACATGATAAATGAGTCGATTGTATGACTAATCACTTCATTATCACTTCTAATAGTGTAATAAGCATAACTCAACGATTAAACATTCACTTGAAAGTTCGACTCAAGTTTGCTTCACTTTGAAGCAAAGTGCTAGTGTACTCTAAAGTTCGTCTTTAAAGCCTTTACGAACATGATAAATGAGTCGATTGTATGACTAATCACTTCATTATCACTTCTAATAGTGTAATATAGCATAACTCAACGATTAAACATTCACTTGAAAGTTCGACTCAAGTTTGCTTCACTTTGAAGCAAAGTGCTAGTGTACTCTAAAGTTCGTCTTTAAAGCCTTCACGAACATGATAAATGAGTCGATTGTATGACTAACTTCATTATCACTTCTAATAGTGTAATATAGCATAACTCAACGATTAAACATTCACTTGAAAGTTCGACTCAAGTTTGCTTCACTTTGAAGCAAAGTGCTAGTGTACTCTAAAGTTCGTCTTTAAAGCCTTCACGAACATGATAAATGAGTCGATTGTATGACTAATCACTTCATTATCACTTCTAATAGTGTAATATAGCATAACTCAACGATTAAACATTCACTTGAAAGTTCGACTCAAGTTTGCTTCACTTTGAAGCAAAGTGCTAGTGTACTCTAAAGTTCGTCTTTAAAGCCTTTACGATGATGATAAATGAGTCGATTGTATGACTAATCACTTCATTATCACTTCTAATAGTGTAATATAGCATAACTCAACGATTAAACATTCACTTGAAAGTTCGATCAAGTTTGCTTCACTTTGAAGCAAAGTGCTAGTGTACTCTAAAGTTCGTCTTTAAAGCCTTTACGAACATGATAAATGAGTCGATTGTATGACTAATCACTTCATTATCACTTCTAATAGTGTAATATAGCATAACTCAACGATTAAACATTCACTTGAAAGTTCGACTCAAGTTTGCTTCACTTTGAAGCAAAGTGCTAGTGTACTCTAAAGTTCGTCTTTAAAGCCTTACGAACATGATAAATGAGTCGATTGTATGACTAATCACTTCATTATCACTTCTAATAGTGTAATATAGCATAACATAACGATTAAACATTCACTTGAAAGTTCGACTCAAGTTTGCTTCACTTTGAAGCAAAGTGCTAGTGTACTCTAAAGTTCGTCTTTAAAGCCTTTACGAACATGATAAATGAGTCGATTGTATGACTAATCACTTCATTATCACTTCTAATAGTGTAATATAGCATAACTAACGATTAAACATTCACTTGAAAGTTCGATCAAGTTTGCTTCACTTTGAAGCAAAGTGCTAGTGTACTCTAAAGTTCGTCTTTAAAGCCTTTACGAACATGATAAATGAGTCGATTGTATGACTAATCACTTCATTATCACTTCTAATAGTGTAATATAGCATAACTCAACGATTAAACATTCACTTGAAAGTTGATCAAGTTTGCTTCACTTTGAAGCAAAGTGCTAGTGTACTCTAAAGTTCGTCTTTAAAGCCTTTACGAACATGATAAATGAGTCGATTGTATGACTAATCACTTCATTATCACTTCTAATAGTGTAATATAGCATAACTCAACGATTAAACATTCACTTGAAAGTTCGACTCAAGTTTGCTTCACTTTGAAGCAAAGTGCTAGTGTACTCTAAAGTTCTTTAAAGCCTTACGAACATGATAAATGAGTCGATTGTATGACTAATCACTTCATTATCACTTCTAATAGTGTAATATAGCATAACTAAACGATTAAACATTCACTTGAAAGTTCGACTCAAGTTTGCTTCACTTTGAAGCAAAGTGCTAGTGTACTCTAAAGTTCTCTTTAAAGCCTTTACGAACATGATAAATGAGTCGATTGTATGACTAATCACTTCATTATCACTTCTAATAGTGTAATATAGCATAACTCAACGATTAAACATTCACTTGAAAGTTCGACTCAAGTTTGCTTCACTTTGAAGCAAAGTGCTAGTGTACTCTAAAGTTCGTCTTTAAAGCCTTTACGAACATGATAAATGAGTCGATTGTATGACTAATCACTTCATTATCACTTCTAATAGTGTAATATAGCATAACTCAACGATTAAACATTCACTTGAAAGTTCGACTCAAGTTTGCTTCACTTTGAAGCAAAGTGCTAGTGTACTCTAAAGTTCGTCTTTAAAGCCTTTACGAACATGATAAATGAGTCGATTGTATGACTAATCACTTCATTATCACTTCTAATAGTGTAATAAGCATAACTCAACGATTAAACATTCACTTGAAAGTTCGATCAAGTTTGCTTCACTTTGAAGCAAAGTGCTAGTGTACTCTAAAGTTCGTCTTTAAAGCCTTCACGAACATGATAAATGAGTCGATTGTATGACTAATCACTTCATTATCACTTCTAATAGTGTAATATAGCATAACTCAATGATTAAACATTCACTTGAAAGTTCGACTCAAGTTTGCTTCACTTTGAAGCAAAGTGCTAGTGTACTCTAAAGTTCGTCTTTAAAGCCTTTACGAACATGATAAATGAGTCGATTGTATGACTAATCACTTCATTATCACTTCTAATAGTGTAATATAGCATAACTCAATGATTAAACATTCACTTGAAAGTTCGAATCAAGTTTGCTTCACTTTGAAGCAAAGTGCTAGTGTACTCTAAAGTTCTGTTTAAAGCCTTACGAACATGATAAATGAGTCGATTGTATGACTAATCACTTCATTATCACTTCTAATAGTGTAATATAGCATAACTCAACGATTAAACATTCACTTGAAAGTTCGACAAGTTTGCTTCACTTTGAAGCAAAGTGCTAGTGTACTCTAAAGTTCGTCTTTAAAGCCTTTACGAACATGATAAATGAGTCGATTGTATGACTAATCACTTCATTATCACTTTAATGAGTATAGCATAACTCAACGATTAAACATTCACTTGAAAGTTCGATCAAGTTTGCTTCACTTTGAAGCAAAGTGCTAGTGTACTCTAAAGTTCGTCTTTAAAGCCTTCACGAACATGATAAATGAGTCGATTGTATGACTAATCACTTCATTATCACTTCTAATAGTGTAATATAGCATAACTCAACGATTAAACATTCACTTGAAAGTTCGAATCAAGTTTGCTTCACTTTGAAGCAAAGTGCTAGTGTACTCTAAAGTTCGTCTTTAAAGCCTTTACGAACATGATAAATGAGTCGATTGTATGACTAATCACTTCATTATCACTTCTAATAGTGTAATATAGCATAACTCAACGATTAAACATTCACTTGAAAGTTTGATCAAGTTTGCTTCACTTTGAAGCAAAGTGCTAGTGTACTCTAAAGTTCGTCTTTAAAGCCTTACGAACATGATAAATGAGTCGATTGTATGACTAATCACTTCATTATCACTTCTAATAGTGTAATATAGCATAACTCAACGATTAAACATTCACTTGAAAGTTCGAATCAAGTTTGCTTCACTTTGAAGCAAAGTGCTAGTGTACTCTAAAGTTCGTCTTTAAAGCCTTTACGAACATGATAAATGATCGATTGTATGACTAATCACTTCATTATCACTTCTAATAGTGTAATATAGCATAACTCAACGATTAAACATTCACTTGAAAGTTCGAATCAAGTTTGCTTCACTTTGAAGCAAAGTGCTAGTGTACTCTAAAGTTCGTCTTTAAAGCCTTTACGAACATGATAAATGAGTCGATTGTATGACTAATCACTTCATTATCACTTCTAATAGTGTAATATAGCATAACTCAACGATTAAACATTCACTTGAAAGTTCGAATCAAGTTTGCTTCACTTTGAAGCAAAGTGCTAGTGTACTCTAAAGTTCGTCTTTAAGCCTTTACGAACATGATAAATGAGTCGATTGTATGACTAATCACTTCATTATCACTTCTAATAGTGTAATATAGCATAACTCAACGATTAAACATTCACTTGAAAGTTCGACTCAAGTTTGCTTCACTTTGAAGCAAAGTGCTAGTGTACTCTAAAGTTCGTCTTTAAAGCCTTTACGAATATGATAAATGAGTCGACTGTATGACTTATCACTTCATTATCACTTCTAATAGTGTATGATAGAGCACAGTTGTACGCTACTTTAAGTCCTTTACATTACTGATATTCTAACATATTTTAGTATAAGATTACGCTTTTGGTGTAGTTTTGTATCTCAGGTTCAAAAGATGAGTTAGAACAAAAACACAACAAGAAGGCTGAATTCCAGAACAAAAGACAACAACGTGACAACAAATGACAGAAGACCATTAGCGCGCGAGCACTATGACGTGCGAGTGTGGGTCGCGCAGAAGACAGCGAAAACGGTGACGTCAGCAGACAGCGAGATATCCGGAGCGATGACGTCATCACTCGCGAAGAATATTTCTAAGTTCGGTTTTTGGAGATTTAATATTTCCTAAGCTGATTTTTAGAGATATAGATGATTTCCTACAGATATCCTTGCCTAAATATTCGTGGAAACCCTAGGAGGCAAGGCTATAAATATCAAAGCTTCATGGAAATCACACAGAGCGTTTAGAGAGCTGAGACGCGGCAGAGAGATTCCGGCGAGACGCGCGCAAGCTGTCACGCGAGCCTGCCGACGCACCATACAGATTTGTCTTGTTATTTTAGTTGTCTTATAATTATTCTTGAGATGTATTCAATCAGCATGAGTAGCTAAACTCACTGAACTCGGTTTGGATTTTGATCTATGAATAATATGTTTTGAGGTCTTGTTCTTAATTTGCATGATTAAGTTTAGTATTATTATTCCGAACTCAATTGCATGATAATTAGGTTAGACAATTAAGCGAAGCCTTGCACCGCAGACTTAGTTGTAGAATCTATTATCTATAGTTAAACTATCAGAAGTACGTGACTGTGAATGATAGGAGTAACACTAGAATAGGCAGTAGCTACCTTGACCGGATTCGTTATTGACTAGACTAGATTGAGTAATAATATCATACAGACTTTGACCGGAATGTATGTGTAGGTTATTAAGCTGTGACAGGACCTTAATCTACGTGGACAATTATATCATGTCCATTAGTGACCGAGGATAAACATAGAATTCATAGTGAAGAATCTGAACCGAGCTCATCTCTTGCATAGTTATTTGCACCTTTTATACTTGCTGTCTGTGTGTGCGCCAGTTGTACTTGCGCACAGTTTTTTTTCTTTTAATTGTTTACTCACGCACAACCCCAATTCTTTAGTTTGTAGTTGAAAAGAGACTTCCACCGTTCCCTGTGGATTCGACCCCAGCTTGCCAATACTATACTAGTAAGGAGAGTCGGGACAAATTTGCAGCACTCAACGACGTGCTCGTCAAATTTTGGCGCCGTTGCCGGGGACGGCTAGAGAAGTTTTCTTTTCCTTTTTCTTTTTGTTATTTACTTTTTGTTTTTCTTATATAAAAATCCAAAAAAAAATTAGTTACGTTTAATTTAGCTGTTGTTTTTGTTTTGCATGGAAGATTTTGGTGAGAATAGTGTCATCGGCAGACGAATAGAAACTCCAGACGCGCCAGGCGCAACGCCGAAAACATTTTTGCTCGCCTGAACCCAGCTGAACTCGAGCAATCAGAAGAGAAGTACGCAGAGACTTAGAGTTCAGAATGGACGCTGAATACCAGAGAACAACAACCAGCTAACAATATGAATATACGTGCGCCACCCTGTCGCGCGCTACCTGCTCAACCAGTGGCGCGACGCACCATAAGAGATGTCTGCTCCTCAGCGGTTAATCAGCCATGGTGCATCGTACTGCCCCAGATGGTCACTTTGAGCTGCGGACTCAGCTTGTTCACTACATACCAAAGTTCCATGGTATGGCTAGTGAGAACCCAGTAAACACGTCAGAGAGTTCGCGGCCATTTGCGAGAACATGAGGAATGGGAACGAGGATCCGAGTTGCTGAAGTTGAGAGCTTTCCCATTCTCACTATGTGATTCAGCTCGACAATGGTTGATGGGGCTAGCTCCGGGTTCAATAAGGACATGGCCCGAGTTACAAGAACGGTTTCTAGATAATTTTATCCCGCGGCCAAGTATCACTGCTACGTAGAGAGCTAGCTGCGCCGAAACAGTTGCATGGAGAGTCATTATCAGAGTATTACGAGCGGTTCAGGGAACTTGAAGCGAACTGCTACAATCATGGACTCCCGCAACATGTGTTGATCGAGAACTTCCTCAACGGATTAACTGAGATGGAACTCAGGTTGTTGAACGCTTGCGCAGGAGGCAACGTGAGGAATATGTACCCAGAGGATGTTGGAAGCTGATAGAAGACACTGCGGACCAAGTCAGATATCAAGTGTCGCTTAGAGAACAACCGCACCAGATCACTGCATCAGGTAGATGTAACCGGAGAGATCAAGAATTGAAGGATATGATGCAGAATTGATGATGAAACAAGCGTGTAAGACTTGTGAATTCTGTCACGCCACAGATCATCTGACAGACGCATGCCCCTCCCTATTCGAAGAACACGCAGATGTTAATGCAGTAGGAGGATGGAATAATGGACAAGCTAGGCAAGGACAGCCTAGATTCGGATTAGCAGAGAATGGGTTTAGTTGGAAGAATGAGCAGAATTTCCAAAGACCGCGCGCTGACTGGCGCGCGCAACCTAATGCACCCACTGGCGCGCGACCTTACGCGCCAGTGCTTCCTACAACCCACCACACAGACGCACTGAAGGACAAACGCAGAATACCAAGAAAGTCATTAGAGGAAATAGTTAGTCAGTTGGCCGAAACAGTAAGCAAGAACCAGGAGCAGAACGAGAAGCGTTTCACTCTGATTGAAAATCAGTTAACACAAATCTCTGAAACCGTGACTGAGATCTCAAACAACAGGAAAGCAGCGAAAGCCAGAGTGCAGAATGGTGTCAACGCGGTATTACTTAGATCAGGAAAGGAAACATCAGGTGCGCCAGAGACCACTCGCGCCAAGAAAAGCGCGCACGCGCAGAGTAATAGTTCACCGCCAGAATCAAGCGCACCAGTTGCAGAGACAGAGGACCCATCTAGCAGCAACGTACCACTTCCTTTCCCTGCCCAGAGCAATAAGCCTAAGAAAACCGAGCTAGATCAAGAGCTATATGACCTGTTCAGCAAGGTGGAAATCAACATTCCACTTATAGATGCACTGAAACAAATCCCTAGGTATGCGAAATTTCTCAAGGATTTATGCACAAACAGAAGAAGAAAGGGAGGAAAGAAAGAGCAAGTGCAGCTGAACGCTAACGCCTCTGCAATCGTGCAACACAAGGTACCACCTAAATGCCGAGATCCAGGTACGTTCACTATACCATGTACCATAGGTAATTCTGTAGTAGATAATTGCATGATAGACTTAGGGGCATCATAAATGTTCTACCCCATTCTTTATACACATCTCTCCGCATTGGACCACTAAAGCCCGCAGGGTTAACAATCCAACTAGCGGATCGGTCGTGCAAACAACCAGTGGGCATGGTTGAAGATGTACTAGTAAGGGTAGGAGAATTGGTGTTCCCAGCAGATTTTTATGTGTTAGAGATGGAAGGAAACGTCTCTGCCGACACTGCTCAAGTATTGCTTGGCCGACCCTTTTTGATGACCGCACGAACAAGAATCGACGTATGGAAAGGAACTCTTTCAATGGAAGTTGATGGTGAGGTCATACACTTCAATATATTCAAGGGCATGCAGTTTCCACCTGATGATTCTACAATAAACGCACTGGATATTATCGATGAAGCGGTGGAAGAGGAGCAGGCGCGCCAGACAACTGGCGCACTAGCAGACGCGCACGAAGAAGAAGGGAACACCAAGCGACGACTTGAGGTATCTTTCTAGTACTGAATTATGTGTTGCTGACACGGCTGTCTCTCGTAACATACAGGAATCAAAGATCATACTGAAGCAACTCCCAGAGCATCTGAAGTATGTTTTTGGACGAATGAGACTAAGCCGGTGATTATAAAGAATCAGCTAGAACCTGCGCAAGAACGCGTCTAGTAGAAGTCTTGCGCAACAACAGGCGCGCACTGGATGGACATTGGATGACTTGCGCGGAATCAGCCCAGACGTATGCATGCATCGAATTCTGTTAGAAGATGGAGCCAAACCATGCAGGGATGCCCAACGAAGACTTAACCCTATTATGATGGAGGTGGTACAGAAAGAGATCATTAAGCTGCTGGACGCTGGAATCATTTATCCCATCTCTGATAGTAAGTGGGTAAGTCCGATACATGTTGTCCCGAAGAAAGGTGGAATCACCGTAGAGGAGAACGCAGCAGGAGAACTAGTGCCCAAGAGATACAGACGACGTTGGCGCATGTGCATAGACTACCGGAAGCTGAACGCAGTGACGCGCAAGGATCACTTCCCTTGCCGTTTATAGATCAGATGCTTGACCGATTGGCAGGTAAGCCACATTACTGTTTCTTGGACGGATTTTCAGGATATAATCAGATTCCCATAGCTGCGGAAGACCAAGAAAAGACAACGTTCACATGTCCTTTCGGTACGTTTGCTTTCCGGCGCATGTCTTTTGGACTATGCAACGGCGCCAAAATTTGACGAGCACGTCGTTGAGTGCTGCAAATTTGTCCCGACTCTCCTTACTAATATAGTATTGGCAAGCTGGGGTCGAATCCACAGGGAACGGTGAGAATTCTCCTTTCAACTACAAACTAAAGATTGGGGTTGTGAGTGAAAACAATTAAAAGAAAGAAGACTGTCGCGCAAGTACAACTGGCGCACAATCAGACAGCAAGTATGAAAGATGCTAATAACTATGCAAAAGATGAGCTCGGTTTAGATTCTTCACTATGAATTTCTATGTTTATCCTTGGTCACTAAAGGTACATGATATAGTGTTCACGTAAGTTAAGGTCCTGTCACTCTTTAATAACCTACACATACATTCCAATAAAAGTCCGTATGATATTATTATTCAACCTAGTCTAGTCAATAACGAATCCGGTTAAGGTAGCTACTGCCTATTCTAGTGTTACTCCTATCATTTACAGTCACGTACTTCTGATAGTTTAACTATAGATAATAGATTCTACAACTAAGTGTGCAGTGCAAGGCTTCGCTTAATTGTCTAACCTAATTATCATGCAATTGAGTTTGGAATAATAATACTAAACTTATCATGTAAATTAAGAACAAGACCTCAAAACATATTATTCATAGATTCAAATCCAAACCGAGTTCAGTGAGTTTAGCTACTCATACTGAATGAATACATCTCAAGAATAATTATAAGACAACTAAAATAACAAGACAAATCTGTTTGGTGCGTCGTCTGGTCCCTTCTGCGTGCATGCATGTGATTTCCATGAAACTTTGTATTTATAGCCTTGCCTCCTAGGGTTTCCACGAATATTTAGGCAAGGATATCTGTAGGAAATCATCTGCATCTCTAAAAATCAGCTTAGGAAATACTTGATCCCCAAAAACCAAACTTAGAAATATTCTATGCGCGTGATGACGTCATCGTTCCGGATATCTCGCTGTCTGCTGATGTCACCGCTTTGCTGTCTTTTGCGCGACCCACACTCGCGCGCCATAGTGCTCACGCGCCAGTGATCTTCTGTCCTTGTTGTCAAGTTGTTGTCTTTTTGCCTGAGATTCAGCCTTCTTGTTGCGTTTTTATTCTAACTCTTCTTTTAAACCAGAGATACAAAACTACACCAAAAGCGTAATCTTATACTGAAATATGTTAGAATATAAGCGATGCAAAGAACTTAAAGTAGCGTACAACTGCGCTCTATCACCTAGTGGTCAGAGGATGGAAGCCAAGCAGAAGGGCTATATGTGCTTTCATTGTCACAAGGAAGGACACTTCAGAAAAGACTTTCCAGATTCAAAGAAGCAAGGGAAGAAACCTGCTCAAGCAGAGGTTTCGGTTGCTAAAGATGGGTATGAGAGTGCTGAGGTCCTTGTTGCAGCAGAGAAGGATACCAGTGTTAAGTGGATCCTGGACAGTGGCTGCTCGTTTCACAGGACTCCAAATAGGCATTGGTTTGAGGTGTTTAAGCAAGAGGATGGTGGATCTGTTCTTTTGGGAAACAACAAAGCCTGCAGAATGCTTGGTATTGGATCTGTGAGAATCAGGATGGAGGATGGGAGCACTAGGTTACTCACCCATGTCAGGTACATTCCTGAACTGAAAAGAAATTTGATTTCTTTGGGAACTCTTGATGCTTTAGGTTATTCATTTAAGGCAGAGAAGGGTGTTATGAAAGTTGTTAGAGGTGCATTGATCATGTTAAGGGGTGTTAGGACAAATGGCTTGTATGTGTTGTGTGGTGAAACTTTTATACCTGGAGAAGGCTACTTGTCAGAGGAATCTAGAGATAAGACCATGTTATGGCATCTTAGATTGGGACATGTAGGAGAGCAGGGGCTGATAAAACTAGCACAACATGGCTGTTTGGGGAAGGCAGTTATCAGTAGGATCAAGTTTTGTGAAAACTGTGTGTTGGGTAAATCTAGTAAGGTTAGATTTAGTAAAGGAACACATAGGACTGCTGATATACTTGAATATATACACTCTGATCTTTGGGGACCCTCTAGAACTGAATCAATAGGAGGTAGAAGGTATTTCATGACTCTTATTGATGATTACTCTAGGAGATGTTGGGTGTATTTTCTGAAGCATAAGAATGAAGCTGTTAATGTTTTTAAGACCTGGAAACTGTTAGTTGAGAATCAAAACTAACAAGAAAGTTAAGAGGCTTAGAACTGACAATGGGCTTGAGTTTCTGGACAAGACATTCTTGGATTTATGCAAGTGTGCAGGTATTTCAAAGCATCACACAGTTCCTAGAAAATCCACAACAGAATGGATTGGGTGAGAGGTACAATAGAACTATACTGGAAAGAGTGAGGTGTATGTTGTTCCAAGCTGGTTTGCCAAAGAAGTTTTGGGCTGAGGCATTGCAAACTGCCTGTTATCTGATCAATAGATGTCCGTCTTCTGCCATTGAATTCAAGACACCTATGCAGATGTAGAGCAGGATATGCTGCTTATGCACATGTGAAGCAGGATAAACTTGCACCTAGAGCACTAAGTGTATTTTTCTTGGGTACCCGGAAGGAGTCAAAGGATACAAACTGTGGTGTTTGGAAGAAAATCATAAGAAGATTGTCTTAAGCAGAGATGTCACCTTCAATGAAAGTCATTTTTCGTTCAAGAAAATGGGAACCTTTGAGACTGGGGAGTGTAGCAGGTCTCAAGTCGAGGTGGAGCTTGAAGGGGTTGCTTCAGAAAATGGAAATGATGCTGGACCAGGTCAGGAGCAGACTGACAGAGCTGTTGAGGGCAGTGACCAACAAACCACTCCTAGGAGTAGAACTGCAAGGCTTTCAAACTACCAACTAGCCAGGGATAGGGAAAGAAGAGCTGGTGCAGGGAGAAATCCAATCATATTTGGATTTGAGGACATGGTGTCATCATTCAATGTGGCTGAGGAGATTGATGACAATGAACCAAGGTGCTTCAAGGAAGCAGTTGAGTCTGAGAACTGTGACAAGTGGATTCAGGCTATGAAGGAAGAGATGGCTTGTCTTCACAAGAATGAAACATGGACCCTGGTGGACAAACCTGATCATAAGAAACTAGTAAGTTGCAAGTGGATTTTCAAGAGGAAGGAGAACATATCTGGATCTGGTGAACCTAGATGGAAGGCAAGGCTGGTGGCCAGGGGGTTTTCTCAGGAAGAAGGAGTAGACTTCAATGAGATTTACTCACTTGTTGTGAAGCATAGATCAATCAGAATGCTTTTGGCACTGGTAGCGGAGATGGACTTGGAACTTGAGCAACTTGATGTCAAGACTGCTTTTCTGCATGGAGACTTGGATGAAGTGATATACATGACAAAACCAGAGGGCTTTGAAGTGGGAGATCCTGATAAGAAGGTGTGTCTGCTTAAGAAGTCTCTGTGTGGTCTGAAGCAAGCTCCTAGGCAGTGGTAGAGAAAGTTTGATGAGTTCATGCTAAAGGTAGGTTTCAGGAGGTCCAGTTATGATTGGTGTGTCTACTTCAAGAAATCTGCTGAAGGGTGTTATATTTATCTGTTTCTCTATGTTGATGATATGTTGATTGCTAGTAAACAGAAAGAAGAGATAAGTAAACTGAAGTTGCAACTGAATGAGAGTTTCGAGATGAAGGATCTGGGATCAGCCCAGAAAATCCTTGGGATGGAAATTACCAGATTCAGAAAGCAAAGGAAGTTGTTTCTGTGTCAGTCTGGTTATTTGAAAAGGATCAGATTTGGTTTTGAGAATGTGAAGCCAGTTAGTACTCCATTAGCAAATCATTTCAAACTGAGTGCAGATCAAGCTCCTGTTACTGAAGAGGAAATTGAATACATGAAGGGTGTTCCTTATTCCAGTGTAGTAGGGTGTTTGATGTATGCCATGGTCTGTACTAGACCTGATTTGGCAAATGTTGTGAGTTTGATGAGTAGGTTTATGGCTAAACCTGGAAAACAACATTGGTTTGCGGTTAAATGGGTGATGAGGTATCTGGCTGGGACATTTGAGAAGGGTCTGATGTTTGGGAATTCTGAAGCAGGTGGAGCTTTGGTGATGGGCTATGTTGACTCTGATTTTGCAGGAAGTTTAGACACTAGGAAGTCTCAAACTGGATATGTGTTCACAATGTTTGGAACTGCAGTGAGTTGGAAGGCTTGTTTATAGTTTATTGTGGCTCTATCAACAACAGAGGCTGAGTATATGGCTATAACTGAGGCAATTAAGGAAGCATTGTGGATGAGAGGTGTAGTGACTGAGCTAGGACTTGTGCAAGAGAATGTCAGCATTTTCTGTGACAGTCAGGGGGGCATTCATCTCTCGAAGCATCAAGTGTTTCATGAGCGATCAAAACACATTAATGTGAGGCTGCATTTTGTGAGGAGAGTCACTGAGTCTGGGGAAGTGAAGCTGGTGAAGATATCAACTCTGGAAAACCCAGCTGATGCTTTCACAAAGACAATACCTGCTGAGAAGTTTGAAAAATGCCTAGGGCTTCTAGGCATTGTTCTAAAACACTGATGATAAGAGTGTGAGTGGAGTTTGTTGGTGGAAGGAGAGGAGCTGATCAAGCAGTCAAGGTGGAGATTGTAATCTGGATGCCTACTTGATCTGGTGGAAGAAGATCATTTGAAGATTGCTTGATGACCAAGTTAGCTACAAGTTTGAATTTATTTGTATGGGGTCATGTTACAAATATGTAAAGTTCAAGACAAAGCACACAGTCTGTTGTGTGCTACGTCAGTCTGACACCTGCTGCAGCAGAGGTGTGCCTCATATTCTGTGTGTCTGCAGCAGGGGTTATAAAGGTGTCGGGCAGGCTTGTAGCTGGGTGTGAGAGTGTTTGTTGAGTGTGAGTCTCCTGTGGTGTGTATTGCTGTCCTGTGGAGCGGCTGAGCTGTGGTCTGTAGTAGAGAGAGAAGTGAGCGGTAGCTGGTGGTTTCCGGCTAGGGTTTGCTGTTGTATCTCTGTTGTTCCTCCTCCTTGAAAACATCATAAACTCCTATTTGCTGGACTAGTCTAGCCACCCAGAGTGTGGCTAGGAAACCAGGGTAAACCTCTTGTGTAACTGAGTACTGCTTCAGGTCTGTTTCAGGTCTATTCCAGGGGTGTTGCAGATTGTTGTTCTGAGTTGTCTTCGAGTGGATTGGGGCGTAGGCTTCTACAGTAACTTTTCTTAAATAGAGTATCACTTTTACTTATATGTGTTAGATCGTTAGAATAGCTTTTTTTGTAAAGTAGCTCAGTTTTTAATTATCTAATAGGTATTAAAAGAGACAAGTGACCCGTAATAAATACAGTGCATTACTCGAGAGGGATAACACGATCATTGATTTCCTCGAGGTGTGTAGCAACGGGTAAATCATCAACAAAATTAAATTAATAAAATTGATAAAATTAACTAAAAGTAAATTAGTCATAATATATAGTGGAAATCTCAATACCGACAAGTACTGAGTAAAACCTCTACCTCCTATGATCTGCTGAAAGGATTTTTAAAGGCTTGAGCTTGTTTATTAAAGGGTTAATTACAGATGACCACCTGCATACTAGGTCATATTCTACTACATCATCCTTATATTGTAATATTGCATTCAACTACCTGTATAACGTCTTCCGTTACCAAACAACCATCTGTCACTGTTCCATCAAAGATTATATTAAATATATTAACTTTTTGAATATAATAATAATATTTTTATTACAATACACCACCAACATAGTAATAGTAAATGAATTTTCACTTCACCACCTCTATAATTGCTTCCGTTACCATTTAACCACATCTTCGTTAGCATAGGTGGTTATTTGGTAACGGGGATAATTATAAGGTAGTTGAATGCAAATTTAAATAATAAAAGTGATGGAGTGGAGTATGGTTTATTATACAGGTGGTCATCTGTAATTAACCTTTTATTAAATCTCTAGTTGATTACAGATTAATGACTACAACGATATGTTTCATGATCTTGTACTCTCTCGACTCAATCTAAATGGTACTCTCAACATTTCGCTCCAAGCTTCACTGCTTGATCACCGAAGCTATGAACACTTCAATGCTCCGCATTCCACTTCCTCCCTTCTTCCTTCCCTTTTATGGCTTCTTGTTGTCAAAGATTCTTTCGTAAAACCATAAACCCTAAAATCTGTCTCAAACAAGTTAGTGCACATATATACAAGGAATAATAAATGATAAGTGTGCAAATTAGCAAGTATTTGTACACTTCTTATGCTTGATTCTTGCTAGTTTTTGATTATTTTGTGAAGAATTTGATACTCTTTTGTGTTTTAGGCAGATTTTATTCAAACTTTATCAAAGAGATTACAAAGCACAAAATGGAGAAAAATGGATGGAAATTCAAGTCAAGTGCCCAAGAGGAGATTCTACTCTCCTGAGCAAACCTCAAGCACAACCGAGCAAGTCCCAGAGGGTGGCGAGCAGATCAAGTCAGTCGAGGAAATTGAGCCAAAGTGACCAGAGATCACCTTGGCCGAGCAGAAATTCCATGCAAATCTGCTCGGCCGACCAAGTAAGCAAGCCTCCTCGGATGCTGCACAAGATGACCTCCTCGGCCATGAAAGTTCTGCTCGGCCGACCTGAACAGGGGATTGATCAAAGAAATTCTGCTCGGTCGAGGACAATTCTGCTCGGCCAGGAGTTAACAAGGATTGATACAAGAGAGCTCAGATATTTTCCTCGGGCCGAGTAGAAATCTGCTCGGCTGACCAAGAGCAAGACTGACAAAGCAGAAGTGCTGCCGAGGACCAAACCGCCACATTCAAACCTGCTCGGCCAGAGGAATTCAAGTCGGCCGAGCAGATTTAATTATTCTGCTCGGCCGAGGTCAATTTTGCTAGGGAGAGGACCACCGAGTATATAAACTTTTTGACATTTCAAACTCGGGCCTTGACTTCGGACTTCGATCAAAAACCCTAGAATTTCGATTTTTGAAGATCAAGTGCTACTTTGTGGAATTGAAGACTTTGGAGTGAAGATCAAGCATCAACATCTCCATTACTCTAGTTTGCAATTAATTTCATGTTTTCATACATTTCTATTGTTGTTGCTTTCATTTCTAGTATGAGTAGTGAGTAGTGATTGGTTAGGGATCCTATGGATCCCTAGGTTGCATGCATGTATTTGGATGATGATTAATTTGTTATGCAATGAATTTTGATATGAATTTTGTGCATTGGCTACATCTATTAAATGTTGCACATTAAGTGTTTGTTAAAATGCTTAAGTGTAATTAATTGAACCTAATCAATGATATATGCAATGAAAGTTGATATTAAGTTGATTAGATAGCCTTGCATGAATAATCTACTTTGATCTTGACATGAAAGTGTAGGATTGAGTAGATGACTAGTTTACTTGATCTAGGTTATGTAACTCTTCCAATAGATTGAAAGATTGAGGAAGAGTCCATTACCTAAGGGAGTGCCAATAGATTGAAAGATTGAGGCCTCCATTTAGATGAACCTCTTAGTCCTAAGGATGGAATGAAAGTTGAACTTAGGATTAATGTTCATAAATAAACTAGTCTAATCAAATTCTATTCATTAAATGTTGCATGATTGATTGTCATCACCTTATATGCTATAGCCTAGGGACCATAGATCCTTAATCCTTTTAGTTTGCATATTAATCTTTGAAAATATCACAATCTCTTACCAATTCCCCCAAACTTTTATGTTAGGCAAATCATTAAGTAGTTAAAATTAGTTACTCAATTCTAACTCATCTCTAGGGATTCGACTCTAGGTTTCCTATATATATAAATTTTGTTTGCCGTGTTAGGACTTAAAATCTCCACTATATACTACACGTCAATAAAGTCATTTCATTCACGAGGAAGGCAGTGCTGAGAGATTAACAATCAACGTTTAACAGAATAATTTCGCCCTAAAGTCATGCATTCCCTATCAATCCTTCACCATTTTAGCATCATCAAAAAAGGAGCACATAAAAACAACAAAACATACCAAGCAAGAAAATATATATGCACAAAACTAGCACGCGCAAAAATAGTCAACTCCAAGTAGTTCAAAATTCAAACAATAATCAAAAGTTAGCAACATTCATGGTCAAAACGTTTGAAAATATAAAGACTAGATGCTAGGAATTGCAAAGCTTGGGTTGAACGCAAGAGAGATTCGCTTAATAGATGCTAACAAACTTGAATAAGTGCCTGAAACTCTCCAATAGGTTAGGCCGACATACTCATTTGTTATGTGAGATCATTGTCTTGCAATTCCAATAGACTCAGCCACCATTTCTTCCAGTCTAATTAGTCGGCTCTCCAATTGCACCAAGGGAATCTGTGCTTGCCTGTTAGTGTGTGCTAAATTCTAACTGTGCGGTGCTTCCTCAAGGATTGACGCAAGATCTACGAGAACCTGGTTCCCTTTACCAACCGGGATCTGCTTAGCGATCTGTGCAATTTCCATCAGAGCGATGCCATCATTGTTAGTTGCAGGAGGCACCAGCCCGTGGCTTTGAAGTTGTCCTTGGTGAGTGACAGTGCGTCGTTGATTGAGTTGCTAGATGCTATTTTCAAGCAAAGCTAAATCCACAAATCTAGAACACCAACTTTGATACAAATTGTTGGATCGTCAGTATACCATTTCTTTGAAGTAACTCAGTTACGAGTTATCTAAGAGGTGTTGCAAGAGACGTGTTACCCGACAGATAGCATAGACAATGCATTTACTAGGAGGGATAACACAGTGTGAGTCCTCGAGAGGTGCAACACTAATTAACTCAGCGACGAGATTAAATTAATGAAATCGGCTAAAATTAACATAAATTAAAGTACTCAAGATTCACAGTGGAGACCTCAATACCAACAAATACTGAATAAAATCACTACCTTCGGGATTTTATTGAAAGAACTTGATATTAAATCTCTTGTCAATTACAAACTAATGATTAATCGCCTAAAATGACTTGGTTTATGATCTTGCACAAAGCAAAACCGCTTGATCACCAAAGCTCTGAACACTTCATGACTCACGCACTCCTCTGCAAGTCGCCAACACTTCTAGGTTCATCAAGCATTAAATAAAATCTCATTTTATATATATATCACTAGAATTTTTTTTAACAAAGATAATCTCACATACAATATTTAATCAAAACTTTGTTTATATTCATTCCAAGAGAGAAATCACAAGATATTCAATCAAATAATTTTGTTTATAGCCATGACTCCCGCAGATCCACCATCTCGAGGCACAATCCAGCAACGCTCAATCGACCGAGACGGCGAGCACACAAACAACCAGCGCCACGAACGTCCCAATCAACCGACTACCGCCAGCCAGTCGAACGCTCACCTGCAACAGAACATCGGTCGACGACGACGGCGGTGAAAGATGAAATTGATGAACCAGCCACCGTTGCGAACCGAGAGAGAACAAAAGATAGATTGAGGCGGTGAAAGATGTGAAGAGTGCACCGCCTCAATCGCCTACACCCAGCGACCGCACATAGACATCCCCGCAACCATCAAACCCTTAACATCTTAACTTCGAACGAAGTAGAGAGAGTCGGTGGAAGAGTTGTTACACGCTTTTGTGAGTGTATCAAAGTTGTCTATTCACTTATCAATATTGGATCTGAACGATTGAATAAAAATGAAAGGGAGCCCGCGTCTTTCCAAATTCATCAAAAATGAAAACTTGAAAGGTGAAGCCTAAGGGCTAAGGTCTAGAAATCTGTATAAAAGGAAGCTTAATTTGTAATTTTTCCTTTTTTGTGAAAACCTTACTATGCAGACGTCAGTGTATGCTTGTTTGTTTTTGGGTGATTGTTTTGCGTCTCATTTAAATATGATTCAAGATTATAAATGCAATAATACATATAATATTTGTCGATTTTCTATTTTGAGTGTTCTTCTATATTTATCTACTTTCTTTCAATATCAATCATATGTGAAAGATTCTATGAGCACATGCATATTTTAGTAAGACGGAAGAACATGATCTCAGCCATTGATTTTTATCTATCCAATAGTTGATATTGGTAACCCAACCATCAGTGTTTTTTGCAAATCCTACCTTCCAATTAAGTATAAACCAACTTTAATCTCAACTGTCGAATTATTCAAATCAACGGTCCAGATTATGTCCCTATATCTCACAAAATTTGCTTGTCTTTTTAGATACCAACTTTCAACCACATATTCTACTTTTTCACTCATATAATTATAAACATCAATTTACTAAAATAACATCAACATCAATGGCTGAAAAACGATAATTTACTAAAATTGACATCAATTTTATTTTTTATAACCCCAGAATTTGAGTAATTTTTTTATATTTACGGTATTATGAATAA